>PVIU01011993.1:0-62070 GCA_004026605.1 Ondatra zibethicus | reverse complement strand
CCTGGTTATACCTAGGAGCCTGGTGTGGCGGTGCATTAGTAGGATCCTGGTTATACCTAGGAGCCTGGTGTGGCGGTGCATTAGTAGGATCCTGGTTATATCTAGGAGCCTGGTGTGGCGGTGCATTAGTAGAATCCTGGTTATACCTAGGAGCCAGGTGTGGTGGTGCATTAGTAGAATCCTGGTTATACCTAGGAGCCAGGAGGCTAGTTTAGCCCAGCAGTTCAAAGTTCATATGGGCAATATAGCCATTCCCCATCTCAAAAAAACAAAGAAATAAAACCCTCTGCTACATGACCATTTTAAACCAAGATTAAATTATTCTATTTAAATAATAATAGTCTGGGGATGTAGCTCAATGGTAAAATACTTGTATAGCTTTGACATGGACTAGAGCCCTGGATTTTCTACCTCGCATAGCCAACAAACAAAACAAAGAAACAAACCACCCCAAACCAAAAGGAAACAACAAAACCTGAGAAATTTACAGAATTCTACCAAACCAGAAAATGAAACAAGTATCTTATTACCTATCTACCTCTATGTGTGTCTGAGTAGATTCATGTGAACCACGTATGTGCAGATGCCCACAGAGGTTAGAAGATGGTATCAGTTCCCGGAACCGGAGCTACTGGTGCTGTAAGCCAGGAAGTGTGCGCTAGGAACCACACCCAAGTCCTCTGTGAGAGCCAGAAGCAGTTTAACTGCTGAACCATCTCTCCAGTCCAGTTGTTTTACACTTTTATAAACAGCTTCATAGCTGGCAAACGGTATCTTTGGACACTCAATTATGGGGGAAATTGCCATAATTTTCATTTCGGTACATATAAGACACTTAAAAATGCACACACACACAAATACACACACATGCATATACACATACTTGTACAGAAACACAAATATATGCAAGCACATATACACAGTTGCACACACACAAACATATGCATGCATACATATGCATGCATGCAAACACACATATGCAAGCACACACATACACACACTTACACACGAGATGTTTAAGAGTCCGAGTTTTGAAGCTTTACTTTCTTAATTACTTTTCACTGTCAGTGTGTAAGCTGCTGGTGTAAGGAAGCACAACTTCATGATGCCACAGCAGCTTTAAAGCAGGTTACGTTCACACCCTATTAACCAGGCTCCGTACGCCTGTTGTTATTGTCTCAGTACACCACGCTGACCTAGAGCCCCTTTTCTTTGCACACATTACACAGGAACTGTCCAGCCTGCGTAGCTTCAGCTGACAGTAACTAGCCAGTCAATGATTCAATTGATGAAGATCAATTATGGTTGCACTCTATTTAAAGAAAGAAAGAAAATCTAATAAAGCTGACTCAATTCCAGAGGGACGAGAGTGACTCACTGAGTCCAACCCTGCTGTGCGATGTCACATGATGGTCTACAGGGTGAGTTCCAGGACAGGCTCCAAAGCTACACGGAGAAACCCTGTCTCAAAACACAGAGGACACATCTCTTATATCCTAACAGTCTGGAACTCTTGCTGGACCTCACAGCCAGAGTTAACAATGCTGTCCTACTGTGCACCCAGCCCGTTCGTTTAGCCCCCAATCAACCTCACTGCCCTGGATTACCGTGTATTCCGCTTTTATAGCCTGAGATGATGCACAGCTGTCATCTTAGTTAGGTGCCATCCGTGCCCCGACTCAGAGCAGGGCACGTGTGCTATGATAAGCATTCGCTGGAACAGCAGACAGGACGAGGGCAGCCTTTTAAATGGCTGTCCATGATGTCCAGATGGGGTCAGCTGGAGTCAGTGACTTAACCCCTTGTGAAACTCCATTAAAGACTTCTGTAATGTGTCCCTCAAGTGGTGTTTTCTGGGCTGTTCAATAAAGGCAGAGCAGACAGACACACAGGGCAACTGATTCCATAGCCTTCAGGCAGGAACAGATTCAGACTCATACAGCAAGCAGTGGATGGAAGGCACAGGGAAACTCAAGTAGAGAAGTCAAAGCTGGGCTTTCTCTTGGTTCAATAACACCACGGGGAAGGGCTTTGATTTCTTTGCTTAATGCAATACCAGCAAATTATTGGTGACTCTGAATGCATCGCTAATGTGTTATCTCTATGTGCCAGAAAACAATAGACCGTCTCTCCTTTCAGTGATTGTTATAATTCCTGCAAGGCAGCTTAATGATGCTGAAGAGAAATAACACATCTGTTTCTTGAACGAACCAATAAAATGTATAAAGAAGAAAGCCTGGGCAACACCCCAAACTCACTGTTTGTACACCCCCAATTAAAATGTGCAGCACTCTTTGGCAAGCATCTCAGTTCTTGACTGTACTACCAAACTCAAGGAGAGCCCAAGAATGTGAAGACTGAAGCTTTCATCTTAGCAGTTCCAGAAACTGCTCACTGAATTCCCTCTCGTGGATGTCTTAGTCAGGGTTTTTATCTACTTTATTTACTAAGTTTTGATTTCTGAAACAGGGCTTCTCTCTGTAGACCTGGCTGGCCTGGGACTTGCTCTGTAGACCAGGCTGGTCTTGAACTCACAGAAATCCACCTGCCTTTGCCTCTCAAGTGCTGGGACTAAAGGTGTACGCCACCACCAAAGCAACTTGGGGAGGAAGGGTTTGTTTGACTCACACTTCCACATCTTAGTTCATCACTGAAGGAGGTCAGGACAGGAACTCAGCAGGGTAAGAACCTGAGGGCAGGAGCTAATGCAGAGGCCATGGAGGGTGCTGCTTACTGGTTTGCTTGCTCAGCCTGTTTTCGTATAGAACCCAGGACCATACTCCAGGGAGGCTCCACCCACAATGAGCTGAGCGCACCCCATCAATCACTAATTAAGAAAATGCCCAACAGCTGCCTGCAGCCCGGTCTTATGGAGACTTTTTCTTAATGGCGGTTCCCTTCCAGATGACTCTAGCTGTGTCAAGTTGACATAAAACACTCAAGCATGGGATCCAAAGCCGTGTTCTGGTCTCTGAGGGCACTGCACACATGTGGTACACACACATGTATGCAGGCAAAACACTCAGGCACATAGAATAAAAAAATCTTACGGAAGTTTAAAACTGCACCCCCTGTGACCTAGCAGTTTTACACCAGATGCGTTTTACATAAATGCATGATTATAGGCATAAACATCCTCCCAAATCGTCTGACGTATCAGGCAGTGTTGAAAGGGTTAAAACCACGAGCTGAAAGGCAGAGAGCTTACAGTAAAGTCAGGGCCCTCCCCTATTGCTTATCAGCTGTGTGCCCTTGAGAGCCTCACCTCCTTTCTCAGTGAGCTCTGTAAAAATAGGAGCGAAATCTACCGCTAGCTATCACAGGAATTCAATGCCAGGTCTCTAAACATCCAAAGTTAGCAACTTACAAATGTGTACCATTTAGCAAATTCTGCTTCTCAGCAACCACTGCTTAAACGTATAACACAGAAGAATAAACCAATCTGCAGGCTGGAAGCGGCAGCCTTAGCAAAGAATGTGGGTCTTCTCTTGTCCCCACCCCAGTAATGGATACAGTTCTTGAGAGCACAGAGGACATTAAAGCCACTTAAATGTTGGTTCATGTAAACTCACATTTCTCATTTGTTATAAACTAGCAATTCCCAAGACATGAAAACCATGGCTAAAGGGCCGAACATTAATTTCATTTGGGTCATTTTCTCTATAGTAAGATTTTAACATATTTTTAGAGTTCTGTTAAATTTCTGATGTTTCTAGTATTAAGACCTAAATTAAGTGTGAGAAATTAATTTATAAACCTAAAATATACAGCTTATGCCCTTTAATGAATGAATTCTGAGACATTCTTAAAGCTTCCCACGCATGATAAATTACAAGCTAATGACATTTAACCAATGAGCAGTGGCCGCACCAGCTCTCAATGAAGCGGCTTTTTGATTGGGTTAGTTGATTGGTAATCTTAAAAATAAGTAGAAGTTAAAATGTTTTCTGCCTGTCTTTGTCCCCTAGCACGTGAAAAAGACTCACACCGAGACATTAGCAACGTTCTTCTTTGGGAGAGTTACGGCACTGCGGTGTTTAATTTTAGCTCAGGCCTACAATGGTGTAGGCCAGAAATCTGACTGGATTCAAGCCTTCCTCCTTCTTTCACAATGTCATAACTGATATATTACTTAAGTTTTTTCCAAAGAAGGATTTGCTTTTAAAGTTTTGGTTTTTCGTTTTAAAGGCTGGAGAGGGAAGAAAAACAGAAGCCATCTCAGCCTTGACCCTGGCCCCCAGGCCTTGCTTTATTTCCTTAGATCAAGCCAAGTGGGTTTCTCTGTGTCTTGGTTTTGCTGTCTCTAGGCACATTCTATTCCTGTCACTGAGAAGGCCCTGGGTCTATTTTAGCCTCTGCAGACGCTGTGGAGATTCCAGGGATGTCTCTCTTCTTTCCTGACCCCACAGAGAAGAGGGAGCCCACCCCGTGTCTCACTCTCACTTGGCTGTTGCTGGCTAGTCTCCCAAGGCATTTGACCAGCTTAACTACAGCTTGGAATGGTGTCCTTTCTCCGGTTTCATTGAAAATGGACAAGTTCCTGCTGCCAACAAGTATTTTGTAGTCTTAAGTTGTTCAAATTATCAGCCGTCTAGAAAACTACTGCGGCTCTTCTGTGGGAAGGTTTTTGTGTGTGTTCAAGGGTTTGTTGTTGTTTTGAGACAGGATCTCTTTATGTAGCCCTGGCTGGCAGAGAGCTCACTCTGTAGCCCAGAATAGCCTGTGCCTGGGATTAGAAGTGTGTGCCACTACACATCCTCTTTTATAGGAAAATCTGCTACCCATATTGTAACCCATCCTCCACCCCAGTTTTTAGATGCCGAAATATACAGCTTGGAAGAAAGAACAAAGTTGAATCTACAAGTCAATACAATTTTTGAACGGGAAAGACTGAGCCCTGCAGTACTTTCTTGATGTAGTCTTCACTGGGCCCCTGCACTGCTATGGGTAGCACTGCGATCCGCCGGCCCCGAAGAGTTCTGACTCCCACATGAGAGAGCGGCACACGTATACGAACAGCTTGCTGCTATGGCACTGAACAAGAACAGCTTGCCCTAACAGTTGTGTCTGGCTTTCCCTGTTTATCACAACATTCAAACACCACGACGGCAGAGCAGAACAACTGTGATTCCTAACTGGGAAATACAGCTGACAACACACCCCGGGTGACGCGGGGAGAAGGGGGCACCCACATGCTACGTAGGAGACTAGAAACATACATAATTAAGGCTGGGCAGTGGCGGCACACGCCTTTAATCTCAGCACTAGGGAGGCAGAGACCAGCAGATCAAGTTGAGACCAGCCTGGTCTATAGAATGAGTTCCAGGACAGCCAGGGTAACACAGAGAAACCTGTGAGTTTGCAGTTCCAAGTTGTCTATAGACCTTAACAGGCCAACAGGTACAATTGGTCTGTATACTGCACGAAGGCCCTGGCCAAAGGGACAAGTAGGGACAGAAAACTAGTCCAAGTACTAGGCCAACTTCCCCCTGGAGAAAGGTGACTCTTAACCTTTTCCTAGTTCTACAAAATCCCTGTATGACTGAGCGAAGTCCTCGACAGATGAGTCAAAGCTATGGAGATAGAATTCAGACTGGGAAAGAGGGCAAGCGTCAGGCGCCTTCGTGTCTGGAGCCCACAGCAACTACGACCTCTGCATTGTCTTCTCTGAAGCTACCCTGACGTGCAGAAATGGCACCAGGTCAGCTTCCTTTTGCGGTATTAGTATGCCCTCTGAAATTAAAATCATGAGGCTTAACACTGCAGGGAAATTACCAACCACACTTCACCAGTGCTGTGCCATTTGCACCGTGTTTATTTAGAGATCTGACTGCATAACTGAAGCCTGCTGTCCAGCTCACGCCCTAAAAATACAGCCTCGAAGAGGCTCTCCTCCTGTTAGGGAAAGAGGACGACATTGATCCCACGGTGTCAGCTTTGGGACATTTGATGAGAGGAGAGTCTCAGGTATTTCCGGCTATAGCCAAACTCATTCAGTGTTTCTGGATGTTCTATCTGGGTACTTACAAAACAGAGTAATACCTCTCTCCTGGACAGGAGACCCCATATGACAGAACTGTTCTTTTCCCTGCCAGAGAATTTTGTGTACTCAGTACTAAACTAGAAAAAAAAAGGATATTTTTATTTTCCCTTAGAGGAACTCTCATCAACTCAAAACAACAACAAAACCCAAAGAGACACAGGCACTTCGACAAAAAAGGAGCTACAAGAGAGGATAAAAATATTGAAATCACATCAGCCGCCCTTTCCATTATCTCCTTCAAACACATGTATTCGACATCTCAGTAATTTTCAGTGGCTCGTTTTTGCCTAAGAAACAAGTTCCACATGACCTCCCTGGTCCTGCCTCGTGTGCACACTGTATCCTCAAACAACAACTTGTTGCCCAAACACAGTCTCTTCTGTGGCTTGACTCTCTGGCACTCTCTGCTGGCCCTTTTCTCAGCTGCCTTCCTTCCACAGAGCCTTCTCTTCAGCGCCCACAGAACACTCCCACACTCTTTCTTCGCTGTTTCCACAGCCCTTGACCAACACAGAGCAGAGCCTATTCCACAGCACCACGCTGTCGGTGCTGCTTCTTAAACACCAGATGAGTCGACTAAAATTGTAGTAAGCTTCGGTTTTTCCCCTCTGACACCTTTCCATTACACCATTCTTGCTATACACAAAGAAATGGTCTATGTGTGCTGGTACATTCCTGTACATGCAGAAGTATGTTTTTCACATGTATCTACTGTGCATGTATGTATGCATATGTACGGACACATATGCATGGCATGTGTGTGGAAGCCAGAGAACAATTTATGTGATTCAGTTTCCATTCTCCACCAAGTGAGCTCCAGGGGTCCCAAGTGCTCAGGTTTGTGCCGTTACCCACTGGGCCACCGGGCCAGCTCGGATCCTGACTTTAAGGCCAGTCTACACTATGCAGTGTGGCATCCATCCTAAACCAGCCAACCAACAAGACAAACAAGCCTAAACAACAACAAAAACACCAAAGCAAAAATGGTTTTCTAAATGCCTATTCCAGACTTAAGAGCCTTAGATCATTCTGCTTTAAAAATAGATCCTGTGGAGGCCTAATAGCAAAAGTATGCATATTTTACAGCACCGTTTTTGAACAGTATAAAATTCCTGGTTTGTTTTTAAGGTCTAAATTTGTTCCTACACATCAGTGTAAAAGAATCTCAAAATCCTTTGCATCAGCCAAAAAAACTAAAAAAAAAAAAAAAAAATAAAGCAAAAAACACAGCCAACATTGATCATATTCATGGCTCTAGGGTTGCTTCTAATACTGATGTTGCAATAATACTGTTATTTAAAGAAAGCATATAAGATATAAAGACTAATTAATTTTAAAAGTAACTATAGATTAATAAGCTAGAACTTAATTCATGTATGCCCTATCAATCAAATAATGTCCACAAATTATTAGCAAGCTCCTTATGTTGTAAATCACATTTACTTTTAAACTGGCATTAATCCAGCAATTTGGACCTACACAGAGGACCAAGAAAGCAAGCCAAGAATACGTCGTGCTGGGGTGTCTCAGGGTAGAACACTTGTCCAGCACATGAGGCACTGCATTTGATTCCTAGCGCCACAGGAATGACAAAAGAACAATACCAGTTCCTGAGTACTGGATGGGATTCCCTGCCTGAACATGTAGAGATGAGGACAGGACTAAAGTCTAGGATTCATAATGCTCCCTAAAGATAAACGGCTCCCGAAACAAACAACTTGCTACTAAAACAACACAGAACAAACGAGAGCTCGAGCTGACCCACACCAGAGTGACAGATGTGAGGTTCAAACTTAGACACACGATGCTAACGGAAGGATCCTTTCTAAAGTGATGTCATCCGGGGTGTCAGGTTTTAATCCTATGGCCTACCTACCCCCACAGTCTTTGTGACCAACTAGAAAGTAGTTTCTATCAAATAAAATAAATAAAATAAATAAAAATTTCTACTTATTTTAAGATATACTTTTATTGTATATTCAGCATATGAAAATTGACATATTTATCATATATACATATATAGAGAATAAAAATAATATTTCTGAATTTACCATTCATTTATACCATGTTTTTCAAAATTTATAAGATTATTTACTTATTAAGAAAAACATAACTAAGTGGACCACTGCTATATATCTACTGCTTGATGTCTGTGGTATGTGAGTCTGGAAAGGAGTCCACGAACCCTCGGGAATAGCAGCAGATAAGCCAAGAATTAACTCACTCCCAAAGCGCATCTGTTTACTTTCAAGCTCTTTATCTGAGGCTCTTCAATAGGCAGCTTCAGTTACAAGATATGGAAAGAACAGGCAGGCCGGGAAGCTAAGGGGCATGGTCTGCAGGGAACTTTGGGTCTAAGTCAGTGTTAAAAATACACTGCACTGTGCTCCAACTGTCTCATATGAGGAAGACTTACCTGGTCAATCAGCCAAGCAAAGCCAGAGACCTGACCTGGTCTTATTTCACTTGAATCACACAACACAAAAGGTGCACGGTAAACAGTTCAATAAATGCTTGCAAATGTATTTGTTTACTTTTCTTATATTTATTTATGGGCTGGGCATTTGTGCATGTGGGGGTCAGAGGACAACTTGAGGGACTTCTGTTCTCTCTTTACAGCCTGTGGGTTCTAGGGATTGTCAACAGGTATCCCGCTTAGCAGTAAGCACCCAAATTCTCTGAACCATCCTGGCAGTCAACAAACTGCCTTGTTTTTTTGAGACAGGTTCACTATGTAGCCCTAACAGGGCCAAGCTCCCTATGTAGGCCAACCAGGTTGGTCTCAATCTCAGAAGGATCAACCTCCCTCTGCATCCTGGCTGCTGCATCAAAGGTATGTGCCACCATGTCTAGTACAGACCAGAGAATCTCAATGCTACCATCTTAGGTACATGTAAAAACCATCTACTTAACAAAGCGAGTGCATGTAAAAACCATCTACTTAACAAAGAATCATCTGCCACACTCTGAAATGCCAGTGTCACAGTCTCAACCACAGGTCTAGATCAATCTCAGGACTCTGTTGTGTGAAAACAGCACGGACCTTATTCGCTTATTTCTTTTTTTTTTTTAAGACTTATTTATTAATTATGTATACAGGATTCTTCCTGCATGTATGCCTTCCGGCCAGAAGAGGGCACCAGATCTTATTACAGATGGTTGTGAGCCACCATGTGGTTGCTGGGAATTGAACTCAGGACCTCTGAAAGAGCAGTCAGTGCTCTTAACCACTGAGCCATCTCTCCAGCCCTCAATTGTTTCTTTTGACACAGTCTCCCTAAGTGGTCCAGACTGGCCCCCAACTTTTACTCTTTCCAGGCTATTATGCATGGATGCAAAGGAGATAGAGATACGCATTTTGATAAGACTCTAGAAACCTATGAGTCTATCCTACACTTAATGGATGTGCCATCAGCCACTGAGAAAAGCACCCTCTCCTTACTTCCTAATGCAAGCCATTTTCTTATCACAGGATTAAAGAAGGGTGGAAATACATCTAACAATTCTGCTGTATTTCTTCAGCAAGCACTTGTGTGTTTGCACATGTGCACGCATGTGTAGAAGCTTAGATGTGGAGGCCGGAAGTTGAGGCATCTCTGCACACCACCCTCCACCTTTTTTATTATTATCATTAAATTTCTTTGACAATTTCATACACATATATAGTGCATTCTGCTTCCTTTTATTCCCTTCCCCCTACAGGTCCCTTTCCTACATCCATGCCCTACCTCCCTTTTCGGCTTTTTGATCCATGGATTTTAACCAGGACCATCTATGTGGGTATGTGTTGGAGCCTTGTGAACTCACCATTTGGTACACAATGGAAGCCAATAACTGTCCCTTACCCAGAATCAATCTGTTGCCAACAGTTTATCTGGGAGGGAGAGGGTACCATGAGTCCCTCCCCATCCATGATTGGCGGTTGAGTCTCCTGTAGGCCCTGTACATGCAACCACAGCTGCTGTGAGATTATATCTGCAATGGCTGTGTCAGGCCCCGACAATAGCATTTCCTATCTCCCCCTTACAGCTCTTACATTCCTGCTCTCTCTGCTGTAATGCTCCCTGAGCCTTAGACGGTGAAGTCTAAGTATACTGGGTTGGGTATCTTATTCTTTTTGAGTCAGGGTCTTTCACCAAACCGGGAGCTCACAGATTCAGCTAGGAAAGCTAGCCAGTGAGTTTCAGGGTTCTGTTTGTCTCCCCCACTCCAGAGATTACAGCCATACCAACCCACCTGCCTTCTACATGAGTGCTGGGATACAAACTGAAGTCCTCCCTACAAAGCACTCTCTCTGCTTGCGTTCTAAGTTGCTTCTCCCTGTGAAAAGTGTGCACTGGCCAACACTGAGGACCGGATCCTCACTAAGCAGCCAGGGACACCATGTAACGAATGAGCCACTGCATCCTCACTAGGCAGCTAGGGACACAATGTAACGAATGAGCCACTGCATCCTCACTAGGCAGCTAGGGACACAATGTAACGAATGAGTCACTACACTCTAGCTGTGCTCCGGGCCTTGCAATAAGGTCTGGACCTGCAAGCTCATGGCTGCCCTGCAGAACCTGACTCCACTCTTCTAGGCCAGACTGTAAATGGGGGTCTTAATAGCAAGGCTACATGGGTGTCACCAAGACGGTGAGCCAGGGGTCCAACAGCTGCACAGGTAAGGCTGGTAGGAACTTCTCTCTCTTCTGACCTCCTCCCCAGGAGGAAGTTATAGGAGCCACATTGTCCAACCCGGCTTATAAGAAAAGGGGTTTAAAAATTAACACCATTCAAGAGCCAGGGGAGAGGAATCAGTCAATAAAGTGTGAGTCAATAAATTTTCTTAAACAGGAACGAGATGGACAATTTTGCTGGAGTTGGTCAGAAACACAACAAGGCAGGCAAGCTGGAGAGCTTGGCGGCGCCCAGCAGCGGGGAGTGGGACAAGGAAAGCAGGCACATTTTCTGGGCTGGAAGTCGAAAAACTAGGCAGGCTTTGCAAAGGAAGTCTGAGAGTGGCTGTATCAGGAGAAGGAATCTCGAGAGAGACAGAGACAGAGAGGGAGAGAGAGGGGTGAATGTCCAGAGCACCACATAGAAAGAAGGTTTAATATCTTAGCCAGCATCAGAAAGGGGAAAAGAGCGACCGTTTCTGAGCTAGGAAATAGGCAGTCTTAGCAGTGAGAGAGACCTGCATAGTGGCGTGGGTTTCTGTGGTCTACGTACCATTAAGGGCTATCTATTCCTCTCATGGCCTGGTCTTTATGTATATCATGCTATGTCCAACCTCTTCCATTTCACATGCTATTTCAGAGCAAAAGGAGGGGCAACATTGTGACAGTTCCTCCCTCACTACACACAGTGCTTCAAATTATAAGGAGGGCGGCTGGAATATTTTCTCTTCCTTCCTTCCTTTCTTTCTTTCCTTTCTTTTTTCCTGGTTTTTCAACACAGGGTTTCTTTGTGTAATTGCCCTGGCTCTCCTAGAACTCAGCCTGTGACCATGATGGCCTCAGACTCACAAGAGATCTGGCTCTGCCTCCCAAGTGCTGAGATTAAAGACGTGCGCCGCCACCACCACCTGGATATTTTCCATTTCTTAAAATTAGTGTGTTATCAGGGAAATGGGGTGTGGTCCAGGGCTGATTATGAAGGATAGAGGCCAGTCCTCCACCTCTAGGTAGAGATTTAAAAATCAAACAAGACATGTGATATTCGGGAAACTGGAGCCTCTCTGGGGGTGCTCTCCAAACTCCAAAAGGAATAAAGTGCTTGCTACGCAAGCATGAGAACGTTAGTTTGGATCCCTGGTGTCCATGCTAAAAAAAAGAAAAAAAAAAAAAAAGAGTTGCACGATGATTGCACACATCTTTAATCCCAGCACTTGGGAGGCAGAGGCAGGTGGATCTCTGTGAGTTCAAGGCCAGCCTGGTCTGCAGAGTGAGTTCCAGGACAGCTAGAGCTGCACAGAGAAACCCTGTCTCAAAAAACAAACACAAACAAACAAAACCACTCACAACAGCATCTGCCTGCAAGTTCAGCCATGAAGGATGGAGACAGCAAAGTCTCTGAAGCTTACTGGTCAGTCAGCCTAGCTAAGGCAATAAACTCCAGGGTCAGAGAGACCTGTCCATGCACAGGAACACACGTGCACCAGTACATCACCATAGTGCATGCCACACACACATACACGCGCGCGTGCACACCAGTACATAACCATGGTATATACCACATATGCAGTAGTGCACGTGCGCACTAACACACATGTACATCACCATGGTGCACACCACACTCACACATACATATACCAGTACATAACCATGGTCTACCCCCTACACCCACATGCATGCATGCACACACAAAGAGAAAGAGAATTATCTTCTTTCAATGAATGCAAATGTTATTATCATGAGAAATAGATGATTAATTCACAGGAAAGATTCTGTTGTATGAGAATAATGACGGAACGACATTATCGCAAAGCAAGTCATAGACATATTACATCCATCTACCCATGTGGTCTATAAAATCATCTGAGGATTGGCCTTTTGGAAGGGAGGATGAAAATACAATAACAAATATAGAAGCAAGGGCAGTGTTTGCCTATTTCAAACGTGTTCTCTCGATGCCTCTATAAAGATAATGTAATGTGGTCTTGACCGTTTCTGCTGGTTTTCAGTACTGTGGATGGACAGAATGTAGCAGGCCTCCTGCTGGGTGAGCACCGCCACTGAGCTACAGCCTTAGCCCTCCTCCTGCTTTCTGAGACCGGGTGTCACAATGTTGCCAGTCTGTCCTGGAACTTACTCTGAAAGCCTAGGCAGGCCTTACCACTGCATCTTCCTGACTTGGCTTCCCAAACTGGGGTTACAGGCGGGCAACAAAGGCCAGGCTAATCCTACATCTGCGTCTAAGGTAAGATCAAGGCTTGCTGCCGGCCTCACAGGTAGGAGGAGAGGTGGAGCAGGAGAGTAGCCCACGCTTGCTCAGCTTCACAGTTCACGTTCATACTGAACTACTAAACTACACTAGCCATTTTACCTCATAGAACTAAAATCAAACTGGGTTTGGCTGATTGCACATTCAGAAATTGTTTCTTTTTTGCAATATTTTCTGTAATAAAGTTTAACAAAAGGCACAAGAGGGCTAGACAAATGCCTCAAAACCAGTTCCCAGCTCCACAGTCAGGCTCCTGTAACAAGTTCTAGATCCGAGGCCTCCTCTAGCCTACCAGGTACCCACACACACGTGCATCCCAACAGACACATATAAGTGAAAACATTTCCTAAATAATAATATATAATGCCTGTAATCCCAGCGCTAAGGAGGCAGAGGCAGGGAAATCTCTGCATTCGAGGCCAGCCTGGTGTACAGAGTGACTTCCAAGACAGCTAGAGTTACACAGAGAAGTCCCGTTTTGAAAAATCAAGCAAACAAAAAATTATATCAGCTAGCCAGTCACTGTGGCACACATCTGTAACTGAAGCATTTGGCGGACAGGAGGATTCTGAATGGAAGCCGGCCTGAGCAAACGAGGATTTCAAAGCCATCACTGGGTACACAGGGGGCCCTATCTGAAAAAGTCACCATTGTTAGTAATCTGACAGAAACTATGAATAAACACATTCTAAACATCTAGATGCTTAGGTAGAAGAACTTACACACGCATGTAAATTTTCACTATCATTTCAAGTGTTCTGAGAATAACTGTCAAGGTCTTTTTCACTGAGTTACAATGGCAGATGCATGAAAAATGTGCAGAAGTGTTGGCTTTAAACGAACTCACAGTTCAGGAAGCAGCACAGAATGGCATTTATGAGTCATTGGTCTCTAAACTGGAGACAAGATATGCTGCCCTCTAGCGGTTTCAACGGCACATTCAACAGTAGGTCTCTCAGGAGTGAGTGGGGGAACTTTTCACATTGCAAGTAGAGAACTAATTCAAACCTTCATTTCATGTTTGTAACAACTGTAACAAGAAGGGCAGAACAAACACCTGCTGTTTCCATCAGAGTAAGATGTTAGTGCATAAGGGGCTGGAAGGAAGGCTCAGCTGCTGAGAGCACCTGCTGCTCTTCCTGAGGACCTGGGTTCAAAGGTGGCTCACAACCTTTGTAACTCCAGTTCCAGGGGATCCGACAGCCTCTCCTGACCTCTGCAGGTACCAGGAACACCCATGTTTCATAAAGAGTCATACATGCCAGCAAAAACACTCAGACATTTTTTTTAAAAAAGCATCTAATGATAACTTACTAATTCAGAAAGGAAATGTTAGCACAGAACAGGAAAAAAGAAAGAAAGAAAGAAAGGAAAGAAAGAAAGACATCAGAGTACTTGGGACAGAGGCAGGTGGATCTCTGTGAGTCTGAAGTCAGTCTGGTCTACAAGAGCTAGTTCCAGGACAGGCTCCAAAGCTACAGAAAAACCAAAAAGAAAAAAAGAAAGAAATCAGTCATAGGATATGAGGTGGTTACATTCATTGGCAGACCCTCTGTGTGTGTGTGCGCGTGCACAGTGCACATGCATGTTTGTATGCTTGTATATGGGCCTGTTAGTATATGACAGTGCCTGTATATGGAGGGCAAAGGTCAATGTCATGTGTTTTCCCAAGTTATTTTCCACATATATTTTTTTAAGTCAGGGTTTCTCACTGCACCAGGAGCTCACTGATTCAGACAAGCTGCTGGCCAGTGAGTCCAGGGTTTCACCTGTCTCCATCTCCCCAGAGCCTGGATGACAGGTACACACCACCATGCCCAGCTTTTATGTGGGTGCTGGGGACCCGAACTCCGGTCCTCATGCTTGCCCGGCCAGCACTTCACACCCAGCCACTTCCCAGCCCCGCTCAAGCATGTTCTCAAGATCTGCATGCTCTGTGTGTATGGCTGTTCCGCTGCAGGTATGTCTGTACACATGAGTGTAGTGCTTGCAGGTCAAAGCAATGCTAGGCCTTCTAATCTGGAGTTACAGATGGTTGTTGGCTTCCATGTGGGTGCTCTCCGAGAGCACCAAGGGCTCTGCACTGGTGAGCCACCTCCCAAGCCCCTCCAAGAGCTTTTCACATTTATTTTGAGTGCATGAGTGTTTTGCCTGAAAGGATGTCTGTGTATCATGTGTACACCTGGTGCCTTGGAGACCAAAAGAGGACATTAGATCCCCTGGGACTGGAAATTACAGAGGGCTGTGAGCTGCCATCTGGAGGCTGGGAACTGAACCTGCGTCATCTAGAAGAATAGCCAGTGCTTTTTTTTTTTTTTTAACCACTATACTAACGAGGATAGCCAGTGCTCTTAACCAATTTCTAGTTCATCAAATATATTTTTAGTGAACGACAAATTATAAAAAAAAAATCTGACTTAAGATTTTATTGTTGGCTGGGCGGTGGTGGCGCACACCTTTAATCCCAGCACTTGGGAGGCAGAGGCAGGCGGATCTCTGTGAGTTCGAGGCCAACCTGGTCTACAAGAGCTAGTTCCTGGACAGGCTCCAAAGCTACAGAGAAACCCTGTCTCTAAAAACCAAAAAAAAAAAAAAAAAAAAAGAAGATTTTATTGTTGTTGCTTGAGATAGGGTCTTATGTTGTCATGCAGCTGGCTTAGATCAGGCTAGCCTAAAAATTCAGGCATCTGTCCATCTCTGCCTCCTTGAAAACTAAGATTAAAGGTATGCGCTAGCATATCTGGCTTAATATATTTTATTTATTTTATATTTTATATACATGAGTGGTTTTGTCTGCAGCAATGTCTGCACACCACATGCATGACCAGTGCCCCCAGAGGCCAGAAGAGGGCATTGGATCTCTAGGAAATGGGGTTCCAGACAGTGATTAGCCATCATGTGGCTGCTGGGAGGTGAACGCGGATCCTCTGGAAGAGCAGTCAGTGCTCTTGACTACTATGGCATCTCTCCAGGACATAAGGATGCTTTTAAAACACAAAGTAAGGGGCTGGAGATGTAGCTCAGTTGGTAGGTGCTTATCTAGGATGGTCAGATGTCTAGGGTGCTTGTCTAGGATGCCTGGGTGTCTAGGGTGCTTGTCTAGGATGCCTGGGTGTCAAGGGTGCTTGTCTAGGATGCTTGGGTGTCAAGGGTGCCTTTCTAGCATGCTCAGAAGCCTAGGGAGCTTATCTAGGAAGCTCAAGTGTCTAGGGTGCTTGTCTAGGATGTTTGGGTGCCTAGGATTCTTGGGTGTCTAGGGTGCTTGTCTAGGATGCTCAGTAGGCATGGTGCTTGTCTATGGATGCTCGGGTATCTAGGGTACTTGTCTAAGTAACTCCCAGTGTCTATCACTGCAATAGTTCAGAGTGACGGGCGGAGTGCCTTCTACTTCCAACAGTGGCGTGTGCCTGCAGCCTCTGCCATTCAAATGCTTAGGCAGAGTAACGACTTGAGCCTAAGAATTTAAGACTATCCTGGGTGACACAGTGAGACCTTGTCTCTATAAAAACAAGTGCCAGAAAATTTAAAGACTAACTTAAAACTGGCACATTTACGATCAGGACCAAAACTTGGTAACTCCTGGCCTACAAGAAACCCTCCTAAAAATAAATAAATAAATACAAGCAAAACAAAATCTAAAAAGGATGCAGCTCAGTGGGAAGCGATTACCTAGCATGCATAAGGCCCCACGTGCAATCTCCAACACCACATAAGTCAGGGACAGTATGTGGTAGTAGTGCAAATCACTGAAGAGAGGCAGGAGGATCAGATGTTCAAGGTCATCCTCAGCTATGTAGTCTGGGAATATTAGACACAGTCTTAAAAAAACATAAAAATATCCAACCTTTCCAATTCTTCCCCACAAAACACTAGGCTAAGACTCTAAAGGTAAAATGTCGATCGTTCTGAGAACCCCTAAATTCCAAATTCCCACATAGTCATTGTCACCCCACCCTAGAACATAATGGCCAACCTTGAAGTTTATATAAAATATGTGCATATGTGTCCCTTTGGCAGATGGGCACCGAGTCTTGAAAAGTGACACCATCATCCAGCTGATAAATGACGGAGGTGGAGTATGGCTCCATGTGTGAGAGGGCACTGTGTGTACTTCTGGCTATTACACAGACAGAGACCAAAGGTAACACAACAGGGCAAGTCTTGAAGCACAAAGTTCTGGCACAGTCTCCCTCAGGTGGGCAGCTCAGCCTCCCACCTTTGTTCCAGGGTTAAACCATGGCAGGAGGTCTTTCCACAAGCCAGGTGTCACCAATACCCAGCATCTAAGTACTCAGGAATCAGATGACACACAGAATCACTGGACATTTGAGGCTGGACTGGTCTACGCAGTGTGTGCTAAGTGACCACCCAGGGCTACATGGGGAAACCCTGCCTCAAAAGACAAAGTGGAGCTGGAGAGATGGCTTGGATGTTGGGATCACTGGCTGTTCTTCCAGAGGACCCAGGTGCCGTTCCCAGAACCCACATTGTGGCTTATAACTTTCTATGGTTCCATCCAGGAGATCAGATACTCTCTTCTGGCCTCCTAGGGCACCGGGCATGCATGTGGTACACAGACATACATGCAGGCAAAATTCCTATACACATGACAGAAAAATATAAGACAAGAGAATTGATAAAAAAAATTATTTCCATAAAACATGTGAAATGTAGCCTGGAGTTTTGAGGGCCTGACAGAAAAGACAGACATTCAAGTTAACCAGATCACCACATACATATGGAGGAAGGAAATCTTTGTTAAAAAAACAACAACAACAAAAAAAACAGGGGGTCTGGGAGGAGGGCTCAGTGAGTGAGGGGCTCGCCGTGTGAACATGAGGACGTGGGTTTGTATCCCCAGCACCCACACGAAAGCCACGGGTGTGGACGTGTGTCTGTCACTTAGCACAAAGGGGAGGAGACAGGCAGACCCTTAGAGCTCGCTGGCAAATCCACATAGCCAACTGGTGAGTGCCAGGTTCACAAGAGACTGTCTTACAAAATCCAGTGGAAAGTGATGGAGGGAGACACCCGAAGCTGACCTCCTGCCCACAGGCATGTAAGCCAGTGGTAGAGCATTGAGTGTGTACAAGCCCTGTGTTACATCCCCAGCACTGAAAAAGAAGAAAAAGAAAGTAAGACTCCCATAAAATACTATAGCCCAGAAAACTGAGTCTTCTTGCCTCTGCAGTACATGGTTTCCAGGGAGCCTCCCTGCTCCACGCTTTACACTCTGGTGGGCTTCTGCAAACACAGACTGCCCACATAGTTCAGAGCCAGCCTTCCTAATTGAAGGTATTGCTTAGCCTCATAAGCGGTTAGGCAGTGTGTAATACTGACCTATGAACTCTTGCACTTTACTCCCTCCTTTTCTCACCTGAAAACAAGGATGATTCTACACTGGGCTTTATTAGGATCCTTCTATTTCAGTTCATTATAAGATAGGCTCTTATAGCCAGCCAGGTGGTGGTAGCACACGCCTTTAATCTCAGTATTTGAGAGGCAGGGGCAGGTAAATCTCTGTGAGTTTGAGGTTAGCCTGGTCTACAAAGTCAGGACAGTCAAGGCTATTATACAGAGAAATTCTGTCTCGAAAAACCAAAAAACCAAAAACAGAAAAAGAAAATAAAAGATGGGCTCTTACTACTAAATATCCCAGTACCTTGCTAGAAACCAGCAGTGGTCAGCAGTGGCCAGCTGGCCTTGACGTCATGCTCCTGCCTTAGCCTCCTGGGAGCTGAGGGTCCTTGGTATGAGTACAATTCTCACTGAGAATGGTGCTTGACTCAGAGAAGAAAGTGTGCTCAACATGAAATGCTCAGCAAAGACCCTAGCACAAGATAATTAGCATCCAGGTGGTTATCATAGGCTCAAGCAATCCTCCTGCCTCAGCATACTAAAGTAGTTAGGACTACAGATAAGATATAGTCAGATCATGACCTAAATTATTCAAAAAATTTCCCCCCAGCACTTGAGAACAGAGGCAGGCTGATCTCTCTGAATTCCTAGCCAGCCTGGTCTACATAGTGAGTTCCAGGACAGCCTGGTCTAAATAGTGAGTTTCAGGACAGCCAGAACTATGTCCCCCCAAAACATAAATAACAACAAGAACAAAACAAAACCAAACAAAATGCAAAGCATAATTTTGTTTGCTGTGGGAACTCCTTCAGCAAATAGCCTTTTAGATACCAGCCCATTCCAGGCATGGTCTGAGGTACAGATGAAAAGTGTGCACAGACCCTTTTGTTGCTGGATTGCTCCCAGCTTCTCACGCCCACAGAGGGCTGCAGGTCTCTACCCTTACTGTGAGTTTTACCCCCAAATAAACAAACCTTTGTCATACTCCATTCTGGGCTGTTGTGGAACTCTTTAATACTCCTACATTTTCGTGTCCATGTGGCCTGAGCCCCACTCCCATGCAGCTGAACTACCGCTCCTGTTGCCCTGCCTCCGGCCGCTGCATCCCTCCTCCGGCCGCTGCATCCCTCCTCCGGCCGCTGCATCCCTCCTCCGGCTGCTGCATCCCTCCTCCGGCCCCTGCATCCCTCCTCCGGCCGCTGCATCCCTCCTCCGGCCGCTGCATCCCTCCTCCGGCCGCTGCATCCCTCCTCCGGCCGCTGCATCCCTCCTCCGGCCGCTGCATCTCTCCTCCGGCCGCTGCATCCCTCCTCCGGCCACAACTGTGCCCCCTTGCTTGTTTGCCTGTGTGGCCATGTGTGTTCCCCCCTCTCTCATTTGCCTGTGTGGCCACGTGTGTTCCCCCTCTCTCATTTGCCTGTGTGGCCACGTGTGCTCCCCCCTCCTCTGCCCCGCCAATCCACCTGTGCTCATGCTGCTGCACGCAGCTTGGCTCGGCTTCCTGCAGCAACTGTGACCCACAGTGTCCCTGGACTGCTTTGGCGGTACAACTCCACCACCCGCTGGCCAACATCCTTACACCTTAAAACCTCAATAATGACGAGGTAAGTCATCTGATCTTAGATTGCAATTTGTAAACCATCCCCAAGATAACGGCAGGCAATATCACCATCCAGGAATTTAACCACCTTTTTGTTCCTACTATGGATGGATTTCTGGAAGAGCCATATGACCTACCTGGGACATAAACATTCTTGGCAGAACGACTTTAAGTTTGGTTCTTTATACTATATCCTGAAAAAAAATGGTTTGATAACAGAGTCAAGAATGAGAAACTTTTAGAAATGATACAGTCTTTGCAGACTGGTAATGAGAAGTTAGCAGAAAGAATGCATACCATTGAAAGTGGTAACCATAATTTGACAGGCAAAATTCAACCCATGTCAATGGGTTATGAAGCCTTACAAAATGGTACTGAGAGGTTATCTGAGAGGATTCATACTGTTGAAACTGACAATCAAAATCTGTTAAAAAGTTATAAGCTAGCAGATAGAACAGCCCTCCTTGAAGGCAGTCTGCACGCCATTCAAATAATATCTAAGGATAAGAAGATACCATTAATGGAAAATTTTAAAAACCTGAAATCACATGTGCAGAATGAGAACCAGAAATCAATTGATTTGATGAAATCATTAGAAATATTCACAGGTCAAGAGATTTAGACTTTACAAAAGACAGTGATAGAAAGATCTGAATCGATTGAGGAACTTGTCAGAACGGATAAGCAAGGAGGTGGCACAGGCAAAGGACAACAGGACTTAGCATTGCCGGCGCCGGTACAGAGTCAGACATGGCTTACCCAGAGTTTTAGCTGCTTACCCTGTTAGTACCTCTGAAACGCCAGCAAACGCTCAATACCCAAAGGATACACTGAATGTAAATGGGAGCCTACATGTATGAGACTGGGAACCTATACATATGAAAGAGCTAAAAGACATTAAGGAAGCCGCAGTTGCTTATGGCATGCCTTCACTATACACGGGGCAGTTAGTAAGACACGGGCTTCAAGAAATAAGGTCACTACACATGACTGGCTTCAACAGTCTCAGCTGTATTAGACCATGGGCCACAAAGAGGAGATCCTATTAATTATTTAGGTTATAAAATAATTTTACAGAAAATCAGACCTCAAAAGGTACAAACTAGGAGAGGTCAATTGCAGACTCTTGATGACTTCTAAAGATCGCTAGGAGACATTTCCAGCTATGACCCACTATTGGGATAAAACCTGATTAATTTAAACAAAACCTTAGATGGTGACAAAGATTTAAATAGTTCCAGGGAATTATCAGCTGAAGCTAAGAGAAAATTGACTTTCATTGAAGAGAAATCACAGAAGGCACACATGGATTGTGTATATCTGAATCTTAGCTGTATTCTGGTGATATTTCCCTCCAAGTATTCCCCTATAGGAATTTTAATGCAGAGGGAAAATATTTTCTTAGAATGGATCTTTTTGCCACATAAACTGAGTAAAAAATTAAAAACTTATGTGGAAAAGGTCTCTAATTATTTCTAAAAGGAGAATTGAGATTTCATCAATTAGCAGAATAGACCCAGCAGAAATTATAATACTTTTACTAATGATGAAATTCTCAAATTATGGGAAGACAGTGAACCCTGGCAAAGAGCTTATAGTAATTTTTGGGAGCGATTAACAACAACTATCCCAAAAGCAAGAGAATTAAGCTTATAAAAAGAACTAATTGGATCCTTCCTCACATTGGAGGGGAGACACTACTGGAAACCCTGCATTCTATACTAATGCAAATAAATTACAAAAGGCAGGTTACAAATCAGAAAACTTGAGTAAAGTGGAACAAAGTCCTTATGATTCTGTCCAAAAGTCAGAATTAAATACTATTTTCTTGGTACTAAGGTATTTTAAAGAACCTCTCAACATAGTTACCAATTTGCAATATGCAGAAAGAATTGTTTTGCATATTTAAACCTCTGAATTTATACCAGATTATACAAAATTGACTTTACTATTAATTCAAGTACAAGAAATAATCAGGAATAGGTATTATCCCAAATACATAACACACATCTGATTCTATATGGGTCTGCCAGGTCCTCTAGCACAACATAATACAGAAATTGATTGATTATTGATTGGAAATGTGCTGAAGGCTTCAGAATTTCATAAAAAAAAGTCATGTCAATAGCAATGGTTTATAAAAGGACTTTTTTATCACATGGCAACAATCCAAAGAAATGATAAGGAAATGTCCTACTTGTTCCTTATACAGCCACACACCACTACCTGCAAGAAGGAACCCAAAGAGTACTTAATGAAATGGAATCTGGTAAATGGATGTGCTCCACTTTGTAGAATTTGGAAAATTAAAATATGTACACCACACCATTGATACCTATTCAGGTTTTCAATGGGCAACTACTTTGAGTTCAGAAAAGGCTGATTCAATGATCACACATTCACAAGAAGTTACAGCCATTATGGGTTGTACCTGCGCAAAGACAGACAATGCTCCAGTACATATAAGTATACCACACAACCCTACACACCAGGCAGTTACAAAAAAGATTAAATAGAACTCTAAAGGATATGTTAAATAAACAGGAAGGGATGGCAAATACCCTAGAAATAGATCGCATAAGGCTTTATTTATCATGAATTTTCTTAATGCTAATGAGAAAGGAACAACAGCAGCAGAGAGATATTGGATAATAGAAAAAACTTCTGAATTAAATCAGCCGGCATATTTCAAGGATGTGTTGATCTCACAATGGAAACCAGGAGATGTGCTATGTTGGGGAAGGGGTTTTGCTCTTGTTTCCACAGGAGAAGAAAAGCTATGGATACCATCAAAATTAATAAAGATTTGGTTTGAAAAGGAGAAACCTCTGGATAAAGAGAAATGACAGCTCATCCACAGAGGTGGCAATCTTACAACTTGTAAGGAAACCTCACAAGGGTTGGGGCAGGGTTCTGTTCTTGTCTTTGCAGGAAAATATAAAATACCCATCTTTGAGAAGTCAAGAGATCTTAGACAGCTAGATTCTTAAAGAAGAAAAGAGAGCTATCCAGAAATAATCACTAAACAAAGAGAAATCTGACTTATGATACCAAAATCCTCTGCAGGGTAAAATCTCACTACCGAAACATACATATCTCTTTACTTCTTAGTATAGTGGTAGGCCCGACTCACTTAAAAATCAAAGCTGGCTTTGGAATTGGATGGTAACTCTCCTTTAAATCCATGCATGTTGTTAAAAGAAAACTTTAGAGTTTCTGTCTCATATCAGGAGCCACCTGGTGTGGGACAGAAAGAAGATTAAAAATCTAGGGACTAAGGTTATTACAATTCTGCTTTCAAAAATTTTACTTCTCCCCATACCTATTTTCATCTCTATGGTACCTTTCTTTGAATACATGTCTATAGAAATTCAACTTTCTGTTTTGATATGAATAATGAATGTTTAAGTTTTCCACTGTGAACGATAAATTTTATCGCAGTAATCTTTGACAACTCCAGGAAGAAGATGGGGCCCCACAACAACAATTCAACCTGGTTCATATGATGCCATTATGCTGATAGCAGCACTCTAAGGTTGGTTTGGGGCCACAACCTGCACAAGATGATTCCAACTTGATAGCTGAGATGGTGAGCCTTCTTACAATGTTCTAGCCAGAACTTCAAGAAAGAACTTCATAAAAACCCTACCGACTACTCATAGACTATCTGCAATGGTACCAGACAGTAATCTTGAAACTGAACCATCATTTTATTTTTTTTACATGATCCTAGAGAAATAACATTGCCCCCATAACAGCTAGAACTAATTCTAGAAAATGATGTCGTTCTTTGTTCCACAGAGCTGGCACTGGCATCTACCAAGCCGGCCATTTTGTCTGCGATGTCCTTGGCCAGCAAGTTGCCCTGATCCAATACCAGTAGATCCATCCAGAAGGGTAAGTGTGTGCCCACCTGGCTGCCCAGACGCCCCAGGAAGGGAGTACAGGTGCCCTCCAATCCCCTAAACTTTCTGGTCATTCAGAAGGGCTTCTCCCTGGCTACTGGCTTTTCTATTTATCTCACCCCAGCTTGCCCCCAAGCACCCCTTTCCATCTGCGGGGTCCTAGTATCCCCCAACTCAGCCTGCTTCGGGGCAGAGGCTCTGGGGACAAAGTGGTGAGTGCAAGGCTGCAGGGGTTTCTTTGTTCCACGGAACTGGCACCAGCATCTACCAAGCCTGCCCTTTGGTCTGCGAGGTCCTTGGCCAGCAAGTGGCCCTCATCCAGTACCAGTAGATCCATCTGGAAGGGGGGCCTTACATCCACCATCACAGCCTGCTTCAGGGAGGAGGGGATCTGAGAGACAATTCCAGTGCTGAGGGGACCTAAGAGAGGGCAGAACAAGAAAAATCCCCAAGTACACAGTTAGCCAAAGCAAAAATCGGACCAAGCCACCGAGACTCTCCTGACTGCATTCGAAGGAAGAGATGGGCAGGCGCCAATGCAAGAATTCCTCCAACAACCTTAAAAGCAACAGGATAACACCAGAATCTAGCAAATATGCAACAGGAAGACTTGAACAACCTAATCCAGAAGAAGTAGAAGAAATCAACTTTAAACGTAACATTATGAAAGTGACAGAGCCCATTAAACAGGATGTGAAAAACTCCTTTAAAGAAATGGATGAGAAGACTAACAAAAAGTTAGAAGAAATGAATAAGTCCCTCAAAGATAGCCTAGAAAACCAAGAAAAAGCAATCAAACAGGTAATAGAAACAGTTCAAGACTTGAAAACTGAAATGGAAGCAATGAAGAAAACAGAAACTGAGGGATGGCTGGATGTGGACAAGTATAACCAACAGAATACAAGAGATAGAAGAAAGAATCTCAGGTGCTGAAGATACGAGAGAGAAAATAAACACATTGATCAAAGAAAACAACAAATCCAACAAATTCTTAACACAAGACATCCAGGAAACCTGGGACACCATGAAAAGACCAAACCTAAGAATAATAGGGGTAGAAGAAGGAGAAGAAGTACAGCTCAAAGGCCCAGAAAATATATTCAACAAAATTATAGAAGAAAACTTTCTCAACCTAAAGAAGGATATTCCTATGAAGGTAAAAGAAGCATACAGAACACCAAATAGATTGGATCAAAAAAAAAAAAACCATCCCCTCGCCATATAATAATCAAAACACAAAACATACAGAATAAAGAAAGAATATTAAGAGCTGCAAAGGAAAAAGGTCAAGTAACATATAAAGGTAAACCCATCAGAACACCTGACTTCTCTATGGAAACCATGAAAGCCAGAAGGTCTTGGATAGATGTGCTGCAGACACTAAGAGACCATGGATGCAAGCCCAGACTACTCTACCCAGCAAAGCTTTCTTTCACCATTGATGGAGAAAACAAGATATTCCAGGATAAAAACAAATTTAAGCAATATGTAGCCACAAACCCAGCCTTACAGAAAGTACTAGAAGGAAAACCACAACCCAAGGAAGCCAACAACACCCACAATAACTCAGACATGTAACAACCCTCCACCAGTACAACTCAAAGAAGGGAAACACACAAACTCTACCACCAAAAAAAAAAAAAAATAACCAGAGTTAACAACCACTGGTCATTAATATCACTTAATATCAATGGACTCAATTCACCTTTAAAAAGGCACAGGTTAAGAGAATGGATACGAAAACAGGATCCAACATTCTGCTGTTTACAAGAAACACACCTCAACCACAAAGACAGACACTACCTCAGAGTAAAAGGTTGGGAAAAGGTTTTTCAATCAAACGGACCTAAGAAACAAGCCGGTATGGCTATACTAATATCTAACAAAATCGACTTCAAACTATTATCAATCAGAAGAGATGGAGATGGACACTTTATACTCATAACAGGAATAATCCATCAGGATGAATTCTCAATCCTGAATATCTAAGCCCCTAATATAAAAGCACCCACATATGTAAAAGAAACATTACTAGAACTCAAACCAACATCAAACCCCACACACTAATACTAGGAGATTTCAACACTCCTCTCTCACCAATGGACAGGTCAACCAGACAGAAACCTAACAGAGAAATACGAGAACTAACAGATATAATGAATCAAATGGACTTAATAGACATCTATAGAACATTTCACCCAAACAGGAAAAAATATACCTTCTTCTCAGCATCTCATGGAACCTTCTCAAAAATTGATCACATACTCGGTAACAAAGCAAACATCCACAGATACAAAAAAATTTTAGTAACCACCTGTGTCTTATCGGATCACCATAGAGGAAAGTTAGATTTTAACAACAATTCTACACCCAGAAAGCCTATAAAATCATGGAAACTGAACAGTCAACTACTGAACTACCCCTGGGTCAAGGAAGAAATAAAGAAATTAAAGTCTTCCTTGAATTCAACGAAAATAAAGACTACCTCATATTTGACAAAGAAGCTAAAATTATACAATGGAAGAAAGAAAGCATCTTTAACAAATGGTGCTGGCATAACTGGATGTCAACCTGTAGGAGAATGAAAATAGATCCTTATCTATCACCAAGCACAAAAATCAAGTCCAAATGGATTAAAGACCTCAATATAAATCCGACCACACTGAACCTGAAAGAAGAGAAAGTGGGAAGTAGCCTGCAATACATGGGCACAGGAGACCACTACTTTGTATAACCCCAGTGGCACAGACAATAAGAGCAACAATGAATAAATGGGACCTCCTGAAACTGAGAAGCTTCTGTAAAGCAAAGGACACTGTCATTAAGACAAAAAGGCATCCTACTGAATGGGAGAAGATCTTCACCAACCCCACAGTAGACAAAGGTCTGATCTCCAAAATATATAAAGAACTGAAGAAAATAGACATTAAAATTCTAAATAACCCAATTAAAAAATGGGGTAATGATCTGAATAGAGAATTCTCAACAGAAGAAGTTCAAATGGCCAAAAGATACTTAAGATCATGTTTAACTTCCTTAGCGATCAGGGAAATGCAAATCAAAAAAACTTTGAGATACTATCTTACACCTGTCAGAATGGCTAAAATCAAAAATACCAATGATAGCCTATGCTGGAGAGGATGTGGAGTAAGGGGAACACTCATCCATTGCTGGTGGGAATGCAAACTTGTGCAACCACTTTGGAAATCAGTGTGATGGTTTCTCAGGAAATTGGGAATTAACCTACCTCAAGATCCAGCAATACCACTCTTGGGAATATACCCAAGAGATGCCCAATCATACTATAAAAGCATTTGTTCAACTATGTTCATAGCAGCATTATTTGTAATAGCCAGAACCTGGAAACAACCCAGGTGCCCCCAATGGAAGAATGGATAAAGAAAGTGTGGAATATATACACATTAGAGTACTACTCAGCGGTAAAAAACAATGACATCTTGAATTTTGCATGCAAATGGATGGAAATAGAAAACACTCTCCTTAGTGAGATCACCCAGACCCAAAAAGATGAATATGGTATGTACTCACTCATTAGTGGACTGTAGCCATAAACAAAGGACATTAAGCCTATAGTTCACAAGCCTAGAGAAGCCAAATAGCAAGGTGAACCCAAAGAAAAACATATATAGAGCCTCCTGGAAATTGGAAGCAAACAAAATCGCCAGGCAAAAGTTGGGAGCATGGGGGGGGGCTAGGGGTAGGAGTAGGGGTAGGACTTGGAGAAGGGGAGAAGGGGAAGGAGAAGGGAAGGACTGGGGAGAGCTTGGGGGAGTGGAGGGTGGAGATGGAGGAAGGGCAGATATTGGAGCAGGGAAGAAGATATCTACTTTAAGGGAGCCATTTTAGGGTTGGCAAGAGACTTGGCTCTAGAGGGGATCCCAGGTGTCCACTGGGATGTCCCCAGCTAGGTCCTTGGGCAGCAGAGGAGAGGGTGCCTGAACTGGTCTTGTCCCATAGTCACACTGATGAATATCTTGAATATCACCATAGAAATTTTGTCCAATGGATGGAGATAGAGACAGAGACCCACATCCACATCAGATCGATGGACTGAGCTCCCAAGGTCCAGTTGAAGAACAGAAGGAGGGAGAAGACGAGCAAGGAAGTCAGGACCGAGAGGGGCTGGTCCACTCACTGAGACAGTGTGCCTGATCTAATGGGAGCTCACCAAATCCAGCTGGACTGGGACTGAACAAGCATGTGATCAAACCGGACTCTCTGAATATGGCTGCCAATGGGAGTGGACTGAGAAGGCATCGATAATGGCACTGGGTCCTGTCTCTTCTGCATGTATTGGCTTTTTGGGACCCTAGTCTATTTGGATGCACAGCTTCCTAGGCCGGGATGGAGGGGGGAGGGCCTTGGACTTCCCACAGGGCAGGGTACCCTGCCCTTTTGTAAGGATAGAGAGGGAGGGAGGAGGGTTAGTGGGGAATGGGAGAAGGGGAGGAAGTGTAAATTTTTGAATGAAAAAAAAAAGACAATGATGTCCCCTCTTCCAACAGAATTTGTCCCCAGGGTTAAGGATAACTGTCATCTGTTTGGCATTGGTTATAAGTTAAATAGGGTTGGGGGTAGAAATGAAATGGCTCAGGGATCTCTTTTAGAAAAAAGTGGGGGAGATGGGTGGGATGGGATAATAGGTAGATTAGTGTATTTACTTGTGAACCATTATTTATAGGAAATTTACATTGGTATAGATTCTTGTATATTGATACATATGTAAAATTATCTTTGTATTCCTATTTAAAATAATTTGTATATTGATACAAATTCAAATTATATGTTATATTGAATATGCTCCTATTTCTGTTTACAATATTTGTCACCTATGCAAAGTTGTTTTATCACATGGTATACATGCATGCTTCTACCTCTGTTTAAGATATTTTGTATATTGATATAATTTTAGGATACTTATCATATTGCACTATACACTTCTACCTCTGATCAAGATTTTTATGTATGTATTCTTTACATTTTGAGGTCATTGTCCTCATTTGGTGCACATCTGTTTAAAGATTATTTAATCTTATAATGTGAAGCTTTAGTCTTTAAGTTATATAGGTATTAAGAATTATAGGTCAAGGGGCTGGAGAGATGGCTCAGAGGTTAAGAGCATTGCCTGCTCTTCCAAAGGTCCTGAGTTCAATTCCCAGCAACCACATGGTGGCTCACAACCATCTGTAATGAGGTCTGGTGCCCTCTTCTGGCCAGCAGGCATACACACAGACAGAATATTGTATACATAATAAATAAATAAATATTAAAAAAAAGAATTATAGGTCAATAGTTACCCATGTTTGTCACACTTAGACTAGTCCTTTCTCTAGCTGCATAGAGATTGTATTCCGCATAGATAGTAATCTTCACACACTAAGAGCTGTAGACCATGGCATTTAAATAACTCAGGATTCTGTTGATGTGAGACATGATTGCTCCTGACAGCACCAATCTATTCCTAAAAGAATGTTGGGTACCGAAGACACTCCACTTGGAACTTGTTTTCTTCTTGGCAGAACTGGCCTTTGGGCAAGACCTGTCCTTGCCTCGACTGTTGACAATATGTGCACTGTCCAAAATGGACGAGCAGGTTAAAAGCAAAAATGACCTTGCCAAGAAAAAGACAAGGTAGGACAGTCTTTCAAATTTTCCTGCCTCTGAAAATGGTCTGTCAGTTACTCTAGGCCTTAGCTAAAGTCGATTTCCCCAACGTTGCAAATGAGACTTTGGGTGATTGCCCAGGTAGCCAGTTGCCTCTGTCATTTCTTACACCTTTTGGAAGTTGCTTGGTTGCACTTCCTGCTTACTCAGGTAATATTATTTCCCTTCTCAGGTCTTTGATGGGGCTACAGACTAGATAGTCACAGGTACTTTCCTCTTATATTGTTAATATAAGACTTAGACTCCTCAGGATAGGATAACTATTGAAATAATCTCTGCTGTTTGCTAATTACCTCAGACTGGACATTTAGTATATGTTTCTTGAGTGATGCTGTTCATGCTGGTTGTAGTTCTAATTTTTATGTATGTTTTTGCTTTTTCTTTTCACTGGACAATACTTGATATTCGTTCTTATTGTATAGAGTTTTGTATTAGGCTTAGAACCCTCTTCTTTAGACAAAAGGGGGAAGGATTGTGGGGAAGCCAACAGCCTTGTACATATCAGCCTGTTTGGGTGTAGCCTGAGGTACTATAAGTACAGACGAAAAGTGCACGTGGCCCTTTTTGCTGCTGGATTTGCTTCCCGGCTTCCAGTGCCCACAGAGGACTGCAGATCTTTACCTTTACTGTGAGTTTTAGCCCCAAATAAACCTTCGTTATACTCTAGTCCAGGCTATTATGGACGTCTTTAATATGCCTACATTGTCTTATTTTAATTTCTTTTTAAAATATTTATTTATTTATTTATTATGTATACAATATTCTGTCTGTGTGTATGTCTGCAGGCCAGAAGAGGGCACTAGACCTCATTACAGATGGTTGTGAGCCACCATGTGGTTGCTGGGAATTGAACTCAGGACCTTTGGAAGAGCAGGCAATGCTCTTAACCACTGAGCCATCTCTCCAGCCCCGTCTTATTTTAATTTCTTTAAAAAACATTTTAATTTTATTTTTACTTAATGTATATGAGTGGTTTGCCTAAACGTATGTCTGGACACCAAGCGCATGCCTGGTGCTTAAAAGCATTGGAGGAGGGCATTGGATCCCAACGACTGGAGCGGTAAGCTGCCGTGCAGGTGCTCAGAGTGAAACCTGAGTTCTCAACAAGAGCAACAAGTGCTTTTAACCACTAGGCCATCTATGCTGCTCCAAACCTTTCTTCCTTGCCTTATTTCAAGCTTAAGAGGAATTTACAGAAAGAAACGATGTTAAATCATTCCTTTCTTCCAAACATCATTCACAAACCTCTTACTCTCAGCACTTCTGAGCTCTAGACCAGACTGGTTTATGAGTTCTGGCCAGCTAGGGCTACAGTGGACACTTCTTCTCCTTGGATATTTCATAAGGTATTTCTCTCTTAATGCTTAATACATAAGATACTTCAGCAAATGATTTCAATATATAAAAGAAAAAACCCACAGGTTTCAGAAAACCACAAAAACCTCTACCTTACCTGTATCATTTCCAAGGGAGTTAGGGTCAGACCCTCCAAGGGTGGCTTCAAACTCCTCCTGCAGACGATAGGCCCTTTGCAGCAGAGCCTCGAGTTTGTGGATGAATTCCGTGCTGATTATATCCTAGGAAGACAGAAGAATAACAGGAACATGGCAACTGTTACACTCAATGCTAACGTTCTCTACACAGAAACCTGCCTTCTAACGAGAAACTCGTGTGTACAGAGTTGGTGCTGGGATCACTTGTGCTGGTGGCCGTACCTAATCATCAAATTTCAGACAGACCTATTGCTTTTGTAATAGAGAGGAAGAACTGGGTCCTGACTGATCATTTAAGTAGACTAAGCATTTTCAGGCTGGAGCATATAGAAGAATTGCCTAGAGGATTTGCTAAGTTAGATTTAGGGCCCCTTGTCCTGGGCTTCTGATTCTGCAATTCATTCCAATTTTGAAATGATCAATAAAGACTCAGTTCAACCTCTGTATTACAAAACAACAGAAATTGCGTCTGCTGCTTCTGCCCATCCTGAGCTGGAGAGTGGGCTCAGCAGTGCAGAGCACTTGGTGCTCCTGCAGAGGACCTGCCCTGCCTGGCTTTGCTTCCAGCACCTGCGTGGCAGCTCACCACCGTTTGCTACTCTAGTCCCAGAAGACGCACACCCTCTTCTGACCTCTGCAGGCAGCTGGCACACTCAAGGTACACATTCATACATGCAGGTAAAAACTTATCCATAGAAAATAATAAAACGATTTTTTAAAAACCAGAAGTGTTTAAAAGCTTGGATAGAAAATGCCCAGCGAGAAGCCCCTCGCGCTGGGCACGATCCCAGGCCCGGGGACATAGCGGCAGACGAGCTGAGCGTTTCAGGTCAGCCTGGTCTACTAAGAGTCCTCAGCCAGCAGGGCTACATAGGGAGACCCTTTTTCAAATCAAAACAAAACAAACCCCCAAAGTCTCCCATATAGTCCCAAGCTGAGAAAGCAAACAACGTGTATTAACTTCCCGGAAAGAAACCCTTCCATAACCGGAAGCAGAACGTCCTTACATCCACGCTTTCCTCAGCAATGGCATCTCCGGCTCCCAGCTTCACAGAGCCGCAGGCCTCCTCTTCAGCCTGTCTACTGCGGAAGGTCAGCGCTTGTTCCCATCGACGCAACGCCTCTTCAAACAATTCCATACCTAAGAATTAAGAGCGGAGTGAATGTAAACGGGGAAAACCATGTTTCCTTAACGCGTAACATCAAAACCAGAAACTGGAAGGAAAGGCACATACAGGGAGCTATTATTGCTGTGATAAATACGATCATGTTGTTTGTGTGCTTGCAGGAGGCATTTGTTTACAGCTACAGGCTAAAGATGCCCTCAGATGCCGTGAGCAGAGCTTAATGGTGCATTCTGGAGAAAGTGTGGAAGGCCAGAATGCAGACAGAAATGCAGCCAATGGACGCAGCCTCATGAGGTTCCAGAGAGAAAGGCCTCTGTTGGGAACTGTGTGAAGGGCTATTGAACTTACATGCTGATGGAAGAATTCAGTTACTCTTTGGCCATGTTGTGAGAACTTTTGTGAGACTGAATTAATTCATAATGAACTAGCATGGTGTAGTGGGACACGCCTTTAAGCCCAGGACTTGGGAGGTAGAGGCAGGTGGATGAGTTCGAGGCCAACATGATCAACAGACTGAATTCCAGGTCAGCCAGAGGTACATATTGAGACCGTGTCTCAAACAATAAACCAGAGATTCAAGTAGTGCCCCCATGGCCTGGGTTCAGTTCTTCCCAGAAGTAGCTATGATAAGAACAGGGAGAAGATGCAGCCAGGCTGTCCCCAAGAGTAGGAAAATATTCAGAGGTGAACCCCTTTCTGCCCAGTCATTCCCTTCCCTGCTCGAAGGCCAAACCATGTGAGGATTTTTGGGCACATCTGCTATCTAGCATGAACATCTACGGAAGGGAACACAGCTTGGCATGAGGAGAGACGCAGGCTGAAGGACCCGGTCCACATCAGGAGCAGCTGGTCCCCAACACTCAGTCAGCTTCCAAGTCATTCATGCTTGTGAAGTCAAGAGGGCTACTCAGCTATTAAATACAGATTTTCCTCCTACTTGATGGTTTTTCTGGATACAGGACACAATGATATCCAGACAAAAGATTAAGTGAGTTAGGTCCTGATGCTGCCATTAGCCGAGAGTCAAAAGATGAGTACAGTCAGCACATGAGGCCGAGTGAAGGCACCCAACACATCAGCTCTTCATTTCTGGAGCCTGGGTCTTTGGAGGTGTGGCTAAGATCGGGGTGCCCTCGAGGGGCTGCTTTAGAACACCTGGTAAATCAAATCACAAGTACGATGGAGAGGTTTGGGCAGATGGGACATACCAACAAGAGCGTGATGTGGAGAGTAATGTTAAAGAGTGATGTCGCAACCCCAAGGAATGCTGGGAGCCACGAGACACTGGGAGAGGAAAGAACTGAATTCTCTCACAAGTCTCCCAAAGAAATGTGACAGCGGAGGAACCAGCATAGGACCAAGCTAGGCCCTCAGAATGTGGGTGACAGTGTGTGGCTGGGGAAGACTGTGGGGCCACTGGCAGTGAGACCAGGATTTATCCCTACTGCTTGAACTGGGTTTTTGGAGCCCATTCCCTTTGGAGGGATACCTTGCTCAGCCTGGATGTAGTGGGGAGGGCCTTGGTCCTGCCTCGTAGCAATGTGCTAGACTTTGTTGTCCCCTATGGGAAGCCTAACCCTCTCTGAGGAGTGAATGGGGGTGGGGATGAAGGTGGAGGGAGCGGGAGGGGAGAGAGTGGGAACTGGAATTGGTAGATTAAATTTCAACTAAAAAGAAAAAAGAAATGTGACTGAATTGACACCTTGATTTCAGCTCAGTAATAATGATTTTGTACTTCTGGCTTCAGAACTCTAAGTGAACTAATTGTTTTGGTTTTTTTTTTTGTCTCTGTTTATGGTAACTTATTATATTACTCTCAATAAACTAATACAGCTGGTGGTGTCATTTTAAAATTACAGTTGATTCTCTTATAATAAATCACTATCTTTGGTTTTGTTCCCCCCCACAATGCTGGGGATCAAACCTAGGACACTAAAAGTCCAGGCTCACTCTTTGCCACCAAGAACCTTTCCAGCCCCCACCTTCAAATGGAAGCTGAGGTCAGTACTTAGAGCCCTGCAGTTCTGTGCCTACCCATCAAGTACAAGTTCTCTGGAGTGGTCACCGGAATACTGACAAGCTTGATGTCGTCCTCATCCGCTTTGTCCCAGGAGTTAGAGTTTCCACAAGCACAGCTATGGCAGGAGTTGACACTCTGGACCTGAAATGAAGACCAAGGAAAGTGGATCGTCACACACACTGGCACGTGAGCGAGCATACACACACACTCTGGACCTGAAATGAAGACCAAGGAAAGTGGATCGTCACACACACTGGCACGTGAGCGAGCATACACACACACTCTGGACCTGAAATGAAGACCAAGGAAAGTGGATTGTCATACACACTCGCACGTGAGTGAGCATACACACACACATGCACACATACACACACTGGATCTGAAATGAAGACTAAGAAAAGTGGATTGTCACACACACTGGCACATGAGTGAGCATTCACACACACACACACACACACTCTGGATCTAAAATGAAAATCAAGGAAAGTGGATTGTCACACACACTCGCACATGAGCGAGCACACACATACACACACACACACACACACACTCTGGATCTAAAATGAAGATCAAGGCAAGTGGATCATCACACATACTGGCACGTGAGCAAGCACACACATATACACACACACTCTAGATCTAAAATGAAAATCAAGGAAAGTGGATTGTCACACACACTTGCATGTGAGGACACGCGCATGAAGATCAAGGAAAGTGGATCATCATGCACACACTTGCACACATGCACGAGCGCATACACACACACACATGGTCTCCTATATAGCCAACAATGACCTTGAATGTTTCATCCTTCTGCCTACATTTCCCAAATGCTGGAATTACAGGTGTAAGCCACTATACCTGGTTTTTATACAGTGCTAAGGAGGAGCCCAGAGTGTCAGGCATGCTAGGTAAACATTATCCTGCAGTAAGTACATGGCAAGCATGCTATGGTATTTACAAATTATTTACATGTGTTTTATAATTGTGGTTTAGGTAACTTCCACCTGAAGAAATAATTCTGATTATATTCAAATTTAGTACTCATGTGACTCTTAACTACTCTGACCGTGCTGTTAAAAATATACAAATAGAACAATATTTAACATCTTGAACATAAATCAGAATTGACATCCCTTTACTGTGTTAGCACTTACAGATACTAACTGCACCAACCCAGACTCCGTCTTCTGGGATCAGACAACGCTGAGTCATATGTAGATGTGCATGGCTACTGCTCATGCCCCTTCCTTCTCTAGGAAAACCTACTGTGCCAACCAGGCCAGTCGCTGCATGCAAATGACCCCCTCCATAATTTTAGCTCTGTTCTCTGGAAAGAAATTGAAATGCAAATCTCTACGTGCCTTTGGTGACTCTGCCTGCTTCTCTGCTGACATCACAAGCTTACAGGACGAGTTCAGCATCCTGCCCACAGTGAAAGTTCCTACTCCAAGTCCATCGAGCCTTCCATTCCATCATTTCTAAAGCATCTCTTGCCACACCTTTATATTTCATTTTTTTTAAATTTTTAATTTTAATTATGTATATGCACATGTGCCTGTGTGGGGGTTATGTGCCCAAGGAAGTCAGAAGGGTGTGTCAGGTCCTCTAGGGCTGGAGTTACAGGTGGTTGTGAGCTTCTCAGGGGTCCTCTGCAGAAGCAGGACATCCTCTTCACTTCTGAGCCCTCCTCTCAGCTCCCTTGACGCCACTTCCCAGGTTTTGTGGACCTAAATCCCTCCTGTCTTCTGTGTCATGACCCTGATTTAAGTTTTCGTTGCCTGCTGTCTGAAAGGCAGAACGGTAGGCTGGCTGAGCAAGTGCAGAGATGAGTGAAGTCCCTGGAGCTACTTCTGCTAAGAGAGGCCGCTTTAACACTCACTTGAGAAACACCCACGGCTGAGGAAGCCACAGCTACGGAGTGTCATCTGTATCTTACTGTTCAGCTCTCAGAACCGTAAGTCTGCAGGTCTCTAGTCTAGGTGTTCCTGCTCTGTCACAGGTCTTTAAACTTTAGCATCTTTTCCTGGGCTTAGTGACATTCTCTGATGCAGCAATCTAACTGCTCAGGCGGCTGAGGCAACAGAATTACTTGAGCCCAAAAGTACAGGGCAAGCTCAGAAACAAAAGAAGCCCCTCTTACTCAAGCGCTGGAGTCACAGGCATGAGCCATCACATCTAGTCCAGCAAAAAGGATGCCTGCACCTACTTCTGAATCAACACTAGCACACCAAAGCTATTCTCAAAGGACCAAATGGACCCTATCACTTATTCAGTGACACTGGACGCCAACAGCAAAGGAAATAGGCAAGATTGTCTCTTAGGAGCAGCAGATACGTGATACTTAGGCTAATAAGAGATATGTACACAAATGGAAGAAGGAGAAGAAAGTATGTTTCTCTTACAGAGGCTAAGCTCTGGGCAGAACCCGAGTATTTGCTGAAAAGTCCTCCATTAGCGTAGTTACAGGACTGGGATCCTTTGTCCTTGGTAGAACTTAGTGACAAGGTCAAATTCTGTCTACTACTGGAACAACTTGAACCTGGTAAACAAACACACCAAGACCAAAAGCATCAGCAATTACAACAATAACTTTCAGGAAAAAAAATTTAGGTTATATTGTATCTGTTCAGAAAGTGCCTGATTTTTTTAAAGACACATTCTACTCAAGCACATAAATTATTAAATGTGCAACATTATTAAAATATACATTTCTAATGTTTGTGTATTATACAGACAAATACCAGATTTAATAACAGAGTAAAACATTCAGCTAACTGTTCAGGACAGTTTTGAATAGCTTTCTGTAATCAGTGTAGAAATATTGGCAACAGCCTCACGAATAGTCAGTATAAGATGTAAGCATGCTTCCCCTGAATTCCAACTCCCTTTAAATGTGTTTGGTTTTGCGCAGACCTGCCACCCTGCCACCTACTCGTTCACTCATCTGCAGAGTACACACCAGTCTAGCTTCTCTCGGCATAACAGCGCAGACTGTTCTGGTTTCAAATCCCAGTACACATACGTTATGTGACCTTGGTACCTTCTTCATATGTAAGTGTTTTAAATACATAAATGAGAAGAACATGCAACTGTAGTTGTCATTCATAGGACTGTGATAAAAATTAAATAAAATGTGGAATATAGTGCTTACCTGAGACCTAATAAAATCTCAGTAAATAACCAATGGTGACTTATCATGTGTGCCAATGAATAAATCAGGAAACCATAAAATACATCAAACAGTAAAACACTGAGAAATCTCTCCTGGTCAAGGAATTATTTTTATCATTACATTCTTATTCACGTTGTGTGTATGTGGGCCTGTGTGCTACATGAGCATGTGGGGGTCAGAGGACAACTTTTGAGAGCTGTTTTTCTTTCCACCACGTGGGTCCTGAGGATGAACCACAGCTGCCAGGCTAGCAGCAGTACCCTTACCTGCTGAGCCATCTCGTCTGCCCCAGGGAATTATTCTCACTGCTACAATTCAACAGGATATACCATATCTCTTATGAAAAAAAATACAAATCCTTTAAAGGTCTGCAAATCTTCTACAACTTTTGATAATAAGGCAATAGACAAAAGCATGCAGAACAAGCTGGGCAAGGTGCTGCACACCTATAGAATCCCAGCACTGAGGAGGTACAGCCATGAGGATCAGAAGTTCAAAGCCAGCCCTGGAAGTTCAAAGGAACAATTCTTTCATTCACTGTGAATATGTATTACTCTGATTGGTTAACAAAGAGCTAGCTGGCCAATAGCTAGGCAGGATTTTCTGGGCAGAGAGAATGCTGGGAAGAAGGCAGAGTCTGAGGAGCCAAGAAGAGGTACCATGAGACCCAGAGCAAGCAGGATGGGAAGGACACGGAGGAGGTAAATGAGCCTGGGGGCAGCACACAGATTAACGGAAATGGGTTAATTTAAGTTATAAAGCTACAGGAGCATTTATAATTATTAAGTCTCTTAGTGGCTATTTGGGGAATGGCTGGTGGTACAGAAAAGTCTGACTACAACATAGTGAAGTCAAGGCCAGCTGGGGCTACAAAAGACTCTGTTAAACAAAACTCATAACTTAAAAAAAAAATCACAAATACCATAAAGGTAACAGAGATCAATTATAGCAGTATATTTATACAAATGCAATAATTACTGTTTTACAAATGACAGCATACACTATTGACTAAAAATGATAGTCTCACACATTATCAAATACTTTGAAGGCAGGTTGTGAATATAGTATCATAGTTATACAGTTTTTTAAAAATTATATATTTTTTTATTTTTTTAACTTTCCTGCTGCTTTTATAAAAATTATATTATTTTTAAGTTATGTGTATATGTATCTGCATGTGGTTATGTGCACGCGAGCGAGGTGTTCAGAGGGCAGTGGTGTCAAATCTTTCAAAGCTGCCAGATGTGGATGCTGAGGATGGAACTCAGTTCCTCTGCAAGACGGGCTCTCAGGTTCCACAGCTGCCCTACCTCTCCTGCCTCCAAAACTTTATTTTACTGTATGATTTATTGACACGTAGTTTTTGTTTTATTTAGTTTTGTTTTTCAAGACAGGGTTTCTTAGTGTAGCACCACCTCTTGCTCTCCTAGAACTCACTCTGTAGACCAGGCTGGCCTTGAACTCACAGCAATCAGCCTGCCTCTGCCTCCCAAAAGCTAGGATTAAAGGCGTGTGCCGCCACCACCCTGTGACACACATCAAATTTTAAGTCAATGTTCTTATATGTAGATGTACTTGTACAGATGTGTAACAAAGAACTGTCAGTCACGACTTCGGTGAAGCAGGACCCTATGTGGCTTTAACTCATCTGTCTATTCTCCTCTGTGCTTTCTAATCCTAAAGACCTGTGCTCAGGCTGTGATACATAGTGTCTCCTGCTCCACAGATTTACTCTGGAAATTTCCACAAACCTTTGTCCGACGCTGCTTGTTTAGTCTGCTCAAGTATGAGGTGCTCTGGCTCCCAAGGCAGTACTTTTCCTTTCTTTTTTCCACGTCTTCTTTTAAAATGATGGGCAAAAAAGATTACAGATATAGTGCTCACAGCAGTCACCACAAACAACTTTTTAGCTACTGGTGAAAATTTGATCTGGAAAAGATTATTAAAAAATCTCATAGTTTTTCACTAAAAGTAAAAGCATAAAAACTAAAATTAGCTGTTGCAGGATATCTGATCACACTGTGAGCCCTGAGATTACGTTATTTACTGAAAAAACCTGTTTCTAGTTGTGGTATGGCCCAGCACTAGCACATATCTTTAATCCAAGAGCTTTCTGCTTGAATATGTAAACAGGATTAAATAAAGTCAACCACAGGTCAAAAGGAGAAGCAAGCAACCAGTTGACAGGAAGTAAACATAAGATTACTAAGGAAAACCATAGAGAGAGGGAGTCAGGAGGATGGATAGAGGCACAGGAAGTAGAAGGGAGGAACTTTGAGTTGGAGACTTGTTTGAGATGGTAGCAGAGAGGGGAGGCTTCTAGGACTATGGCAGAGGAGGAATGTCAGGGGGGCCTTTCTCTGCCTCGCTGAGCCAGCAGGCTTTCACCCCAGCATCTGGCTCCAGAGTTTTTATTGGCAAAATAGAATGTTTGAGATTTTGTTAAAAAAAACAACAACTAGCCTTTAATCCCAGCACTAGGGAGGCCGAGACAGGCGGATCTCTGAGTTCGAGGCCAGCCTGGTCGACAGAGCTAGTTCCAGAACAGTAAGGGCTGCACAGTGAAACCATGTCTTGAACCCCCACCCCAAAAACACAAAAACAAAAAAACCCCTAAAATTAGATCTTACTTCTCTATAAACATTATGAAGAGTCTATGTATCCCTCTTTTAGGGCCAGCCAGTCTGTTTTAACACTCTGTTACTCACTGCTCTGAAGTTATCTAAGTTTGAAAAGCACATTATTATTTCAAAGTCAGTAGATATGTAGAATAACTCAACCCTGTGAACATTTCTTGACAAAGTAATGATTAATCTATGCAACTGAGTCTGTTTTGGGGTGGGGGAGGGCTCTTCTGTGTTGCTCTGGCTGTCCTGGAACTCACTCTGTAGATCAGGCTGGCCTTGAGCTCAGAGATCAGACTGTCTCTGCATCTCAAGTACTGGGATCAAAGGTGTGCGCCACCACTGCCTGAATCTTCTATATGAACAATTAGCAAGATTTTTAAGTACAGGAATAATAATAGACTTTAAAGCTGAGCTCATTTTAAAAAACCATATCTGGAATTTTAGGCAAACAGAAGTTAACTTATTTCTAAATACCACAGGAATAAGTGATTTTACTCATAAATTAACTAAAAATTTTTTTAGAACCCTACTGTCTGGGTTCTACACAACTTGGTGCCAACACCCTCTCCTGGTGTCTACGGACCATGCATATACACAATGCCCACACATATGTACAGGCAAACACCTGTACACATAAAATTAGAATAAAAGATCCTAACAACAGAATATAACCCCCAGAAGGAGTAGAGAGACCTGTAGGATGGCCCCCACAGGGACACAAGCGCGCATCACTAGCAAGGCCGTGGGGACGTAAACCAGTGTACCTGCTATGGGAGCCAGCACGGCAGCTCCCCCACAAAATGAAAAGAATAAATACGTGATTTAGAAGTTCTACTTCTGAAAAGAACTGAAATCGGGGTCTGTCCTGTCTTCCTTCCCTTGTGTTTGGGTGCCCGTATGCATGAAGGGTGCAGTAGGGTACCATCAGGGTCTTCGCAAACCTCTGTCCACACTAACCCTGGCACTCGCTCATCTGGATGGATGGGCTGGCGCTCAGCACCAGGGCCTCCCACAACTAGAGAACAGTGGGTCCCCACTGTGCCTGACTTTTCTGTTTGCCTGACTTGACTTCTGGGGATCAAGTCTGGGTCTTCATATTTGAACTGAGACGTCTCCCCAGCCCCATTTCTTTAGCTTATTTGTTTTAAAACAGGAATCCCTTCATAGTCCAGGCTGTCCTTAAATTCCTGCCTTTACCTCTGGAGTGCTGAGAGCACAGGTGTGTGGCACCGTGATGGTTAAAAGCAGACTTTCAGAGACTACTTAGACATCCAGGATCATAGAAGCATTATTCAAGATGGCTAAAACATGGAAGCAACCCAAGTGGTTCACAGATAGATGAAAAGACAAGCAAAGATTTGTGTATCCATACAATGGATATTGATTCCATATTAAGAGGAAATTCTAATACCTGCTACAATGTGGATAATCTTGAAGATATGCTCAGTAAAACACACAAGTCGTTAAAAAAAAAAAAAGGAAGAAGAATGGGGTTAAAGGTGAATGTCACCACACCTGGATAAGAAAGGAAAACTTTTTTTTTTGAGACAGGGTTTCTCTGTGTAACAGCCCTGGCTGTCCTGGAACTAGCTCTTGTAGACCAGGATGGCCTCGAACTCACAGAGATCTGCCTGCCTCTGTCTCCCAAGTGCTGGGTGGGATTAAAGGTGTGTGCCACCACTGCCCGGCTAAGAAAGGAAAACTTTTTAAACTAATACAGTATATATAATCTATTTTAATGAAATATTTATATTTACATAAAATATAAGATATTTATACGTAAGATGTATAATATACTATATGTATATGCACATATACACATACACAAAAATGTTTAAAACCAGCATTAACTGCTTTAGCATTTTACTAAGCTCTGAGACATCCTCAGGGGCTGAGAGGGTAGCTCAGTGGCAGTCTGCCTGCTCAGCAAACTCTGGGTTCAAGTCCTTGGTACCACAGAACAGCCTCATGGGAAACAAATGCCACTGAGCAATATAAACACGCTACTCAAATTCAGTCCACTTCAGTGCTTACCTGGGAGAGAGAACAACAGCAAGACACAGGGAGGCCGAACACTCTCAGTGCCGCCGACTTCAAGGAGAACTGTGATTCTCTGACTGTTTCTTCGGACATGACTGCTCTGCCTGATCTGGGGTCAACGAAACAGACATTAGTCAGCCACAGGGGCTTTGGTTGCTTTTGCCATGAAGGATGCAAAGTTAAATTCTTTCCAGGTGTGGTGTTGTGGTTCATACCTTTGACTCCAGTTCTTAGGAGGGAGAGACAGGCAGATCTCCTTGAGTTTGAGGTCAGCGTGATCTACATGGCGAATTCCAGGGCAGGCAGAGATACATAATAAGGCTCTGTCTCAAAAAAAAGTTAAACTCTGGTAAAGTTAGAGAACTGACTCCTGCAAGTTGTTCTCTGATGCCCACAAGAGCATCTAATAAATAAATAAAATATTTAAACTCTGTCAGTTTTGCAATTATGCATGCATGATATTGCAATGGAGCTAAAACTGCCTTTATCAGTTACCAAAACAGCAAAGGAGAGCACGCGCTGTGTTTATACTCAGCCTTGACCAAAAGGCTAACAGTGATGAGAACACAGGAGATTTAATCCTCACATTCAAGTCCAACGTTTTCCTTAGAAAACAAGTTTCTACCAGTGAGCAGAGTGAATGAGAACACGCTACAAGTGCATATGTATGTATGGAGATTGCCTGAGTCAAAAAGCCTTTGCTCTGTATATTAACCTAAAACAATTACAGGAAGAGGAGAGGGCGTGGGGAGAATGGCATGTTCTAGAGCAGGGGTTCTCACCCTTCCCAGTGCTGTGACCCGTCAGCACAGTTCCTCACACTGTGGTGACCTCCAACCATAAAATTGTTTTTGTTGCTACTCAACAATGTAATTTTCCTACTGTTATAATGGTAATATAAATACTGTATTTTTCTGATGGTCTTAGGCAACCCCACGCAAGGGTTATTTGACACTACAGTGGGGTCACGACCCACAGGTTGAGAACCACTGCTCTAGGTTCTCTTTCTGGTTAAAGTCTATCTATGTGAGTAACTAAAATCTAACTCTTCTTGATTTCCTTCACGTAAGTGTGCATGGGGTGCTGTCTGGAATCCAGAATATGTTCTCAGGCATGGGAGGGAAACTCAGAACTCAGTACTTGGCCTGAATTTTCACAAGTTTAATCTCACACTGCTTCATTCAAACAACATTCAACAAGTGTCACGTATATACTCCACAACATAGAATAAATGATTATTTATCGTATGCAGGCGTGGGTGTCTCAGGGAGACTTGTAGTCTTTCTTTCTACCACGTGGGTCCCAGGGGTAAGACTTAGGTAGACCAGCTTTTGGCAAGTTCCTTAACCTGCTGGGCCATCTCACCAGCACCTGGCATTCTTGACACCAAAGGCCAGATACTGAGCTGACCAGTGGCAGGCGGATCTATGAGTTCGAGGCCAGTTTGGTCTACAGAATGAGTTCCAGGGCACATGAAGAAACCCTGTCTCAGACAGCAAAAACAAAATTAATTACATGTGTGCTTACATATTTTAATAGAAATGAGGTGTCACTCTGTTGCCCAGGCTGGCTGAGCTCAGCTGAAGCACTCCACCTCTACAGAATGGAGAATAGGCACTGGCCGTACACCCACTACAAAGAGTTCAACGGGTAAAAAAGTCGTCGCTTGGAGACCCCAGGTTAAAACGTGATGCACGCTGGGACTGCAGAAGCACAAGGACCAGAGAACCCATGTAAACTCTGGTGGGCTCAGAGAATTGTCTGTGGTTCTAGCTTCCAATTCAGAGACCAGAGGTGCTTAGCTCAGACTTGCTAACAGGACTGGCTGTATATGGTTGTGGATCTGACCAAGAGGACCCGACTCCATGAAACGAGGTGAAAAAGGAACCAAGGATGGTGATTCTCAGCATCGTGCTCACATCTACGCCTAGAGACTTTCACTTCCTCCCATAAATGTTGGGGAAAACAATGATTTGAGCAACCTGTTAACACAGTTCTTCATGTGGTGGTGACCCCAACCAGAGAATTATTTTCATTGCTACTTCATAGCTGCAATTTTACTGCTGTTATGTGTCGAAAATCTGTGTTTTCTGATGGTTTCAGGTGACCCCTGTGAAAGGGTTGTTTAACCCCCAAAAGGGGTCACGATCTACAAGCTGAGAACCACTGCTCTAGAGTCTGGGTATCTACAGAACTACCAGCTCACTGGTGTTACTAGTGCACCTAGTTGCTCACAACAAGTGCATTTATAAAGTACAAATCAGTTCACAACTGTACTTAAGAGATGCTCAGCAGCCAAGAGCACTGGCCGTTCTTCCAGAGGACCAGGGTTGGTTCTCAGCACAGACAAGGTGGCCCACAGTCATTTGTAACTCAGGTCCCCAGGGAACCCCACGCCCTCTTCTGGACTCCACTGGCACTACATGTAACTACTGCACAGGCACTGAAGGGGATTAAAAAACCCACTGTCCAGTGACAAGAACGCTTATTTGAATTTGCTGCAGTACTTTGCTCAAGAATCTTAACAAACCTTTCTTTTCAAGTTCTAGATATCTCGTTTCATTTCCCCCAAGGAAAGCGGAAAATCACCAAGGAAGCTGAATCCAAATGCAATCATTACTAGCCGAAAAACTTCAAAAGCAGGCATTTCAGTTGATCACTGAAGTATAATTAAAATAAACATGAAAACAGTTTCATGACTACTCAAATCTGTAAAAGAAATCTTAAAGCATCACTAAAAATTACTTCATTCATTCCATTCCAGACACCGGCCTGTTAAAAAATGTCATCAACCGAGTTTTCATTTTTAACATCCTAAAATTCAATTTCACAACTCTGGCTCACTAAGCAAGAAGTAATGCTAGATTACTGAGCCAGTTTGACATGAAGCATGAAATCTACACAACTTAAGTCTGAGGAGGAATACAGTCTGTCTGTGTCTGCCTCTGTCTCTCCACCCCACCCGAGGGAGTGGGGGACAGGGTCCGTGGAGGCCAGGCATTCCTTGGAATTCAGTACTTAGGAAAAATGACCTTGAATCTCTGATCCTCCTGCCTCCACCTCCCAAGTGCTGAGATTACTTACACGTGTGCACCCACTCCCCTGGTCATCTGAGATGTTTTCCATGCGGTAAAAATCGTTACTGACAATAACCTAATATCAAGAGCAGCCTGTGAGGTCTGTTTTAACACAAGACGGCTAGTGGTCACACTGTAATCCCATCACTTTGGAGGCTGAGGCAGGAGAATTTCCACCAGCTGGAGCCTGGTGTCGTTTTCACAGTGAGTTCCAAACCAGTCTGGTGGGCAGCAGGGTGGGGCGCTGTCTGAATAAAAAATAAACATAATAAAACAAAATGCCTGGGGCGTTCCAGGTAGAGTAGGCGCAGGGCGATTTTAGTCAGTGGGCCACGGCTTCTCTGCAGGTGCCCCAAAACAGGCATCATCACCCAGGCAGCAGCTCAAGGTCTAGAGGCTGGCGCTCTCTGCACCCCGGATCTCCTCACCCTGCATTTGCCCTGCTCTCCCCACCCCGATCATCTCCGCACCCCCAATTTCCCCCACCCCGGATCTCTACGCCCCGCACTTGCCGTGCTCTCTCCCCACCCCGGTTCTCTGCACCCCGACCTCCGCCCCGCACTTGCTCTGCTCTCTCCGCACTCCGACCTCTGTACCCCGATCTCTCCATCCCGATCTCCACGCCCCGCACTTGCCCAGCCCTCTCCGCACCCAGACCTCCCCACCCCATCTCTCCATCCCGATCTCCGGGCCCCGCACTTGCCCAGCCCTCTCCGCACCCAGACCTCCCCACCCCATCTCTCCATCCCGATCTCCGCGCCCCGCTCTTGCCCAGCTCTCTCCGCACCCCGATCTCCCCACCCCATCATCTCCGCACCCAGACCTCCGGCCCGCTCCTCCCACGAGCGCGCTCGCCCCTACCCCCACCCCCCGCCTACAGCCCCGCGCTCGCCCGCACCTACGCCTTGTTCGCCCCCAGCCGCAGCCCGAACGGAGCAGCCTCGGGCTGTGGGAGGCGGAGTCCTTCCGGGGTCAGGCCGCAAAGGTAGGGAAAGTGGAGGGCACTGGCGGGCTGCGTGAGGGGCTACGTGCGAGGCCGCTCCCGCCATATTTGTTCAGGGCAGTGGGCTCTGTGGAATTGCAAACCTTTGGACACCTGTCAATAGGGAGCATGGGAGCTGGGAACCTTTTAGGAGCGTAAGGCCATTCAGCGAGTCTGGTTAAAACTATGAAGCTTTTCTCTGTAAAAAACGGTCATGGCCACTCAGGATTAAAGAAAATATAATAGGCACACAGCACGCGTGTGCGCGGACACAAATGCACACCTTTTTGAGCCCCAGAAGCCCATCGTAGATCCCAAATTAAGAATTTCTGGGCTGGGAATGTAGGTCCATGGTAGTTTGTGCTGGGCATATACGAGGCTATTCAATGGATATAAACCCTTCCCCATCCAACCATGCACCTTCTGTTACAGCCCCTGGGGCCTCAAGTGAGTGAGGTTACAGGCAAGGCAAATGAACCTATATAAATGATGCATTTATTATTAACTTAAATTCTCTACGGCTGCTGGGCAGTGGTGGTGCACACCTTTAATCCCAGCACTCGGGAGGCAGAGGCAGGCGGATCTCTGAGTTCGAGACCAGTCTGGTCTTCTACAAAGCGAGTTCCAGGACAGCCAGGGCTACACAGAGATAACCTGTACCAAAAAAAAAAAAAAATTACTTTTTTTTAATCTACAACAAATTAGGTAACCTAAGAATAGCAATGAAGTTAAGAATTAATTAGATTGAGGATTAAAAATCAAATATTAGGGGGGGCTGGAGGGACAATTAAGAGCTCTGGTCTCTCTTGTGCAGCTCACAGCTGCCTGTAACTCCAGTTCCGTGGGGATCGGATGCTCTCTTATGGCTTCGGTGGGCGCCTGCACACAGGTGGAACACATACAAACATGTAAAATAAATAGTCTCTCTTCAGAGCAGCAGTCACACCTGTCTAAACAGCTGATGAGTGGCTGGCCTGTTCTGACAGCACTCTAACCCCCCCCCCCCAGGAAACCCCAAAGAGGGCCTTAGCTACTGAGCAAGGTGATGGGTAGCCTGGAGCTTGATGGAATGTACCAAAACGCTGAACCGATCTCAAAGCAAGAATTTCTGTAGATGAGATTTTGCTGGGGGCAGGGGGCACGTCTCTTTTCTTATTGCTTTTTAAAAAATACATATTATTTATGTAAGTACATGTCTGCGTGGCTTTTTATTGTTTTTATTAAGCTATATATTTTTCTGCTCCCCTCCCTTCCTCTCCTCTCCCCTTCTACCCTCTCCAATGGTCCCTATGTTCCCAATTTACTCAGGAGATCTTGTCTTTCTCTACTTCCCATATAGATTAGATCTATGTATGTCTCTCTTTGTTGTCTAGATTCTCTGGGATTGTGAATTGTAGGCTGGGTTTCTTTGCTTTATGTCTAAAAGCCACTTATGAGTGAGTACATATGATATTTGTCTTTCTGGGTCTGGGTTACCTCAGTCAATATTTGTTTTCTAGATCCATATATTTGCCTGAAAATTTCAAGATATTGTTATCTTTTTCTGCTGTGTAAATGTACCACATTTTCCTTATCCATTCTTCAGTCGAGGGGCATTTAGGTTGTTTACAGGTTCTGGCTATGACAGACAAAGCTGCTATGAACATAGATGAGCACATGTCCTCGTGGCACGATTGAGCATCCTTTGGGTATATACCCATGTAGCTGAAAGTGTAAAAGGGGGTGAGGACGCAGGTCAAATAATCCCAAGGTAACTCCAAAAGATTCCAGTTATTATTCTTTATTGTAAAGGGAAAACTCACGGTACAGGAACGAGAAGTGTGTAAGGCAGGAACAACAGAGCGAGAGCTGGGTGAGCTGGTGGTTTCCTCTGGGTCCCCAAAAGGTCATGCCCTAACCTGATCCAGCCTCTTTTTTTTATTAATTAAATTTTTTTTATTTCTCTCTGCTCCCCTCCCTGCCACTCCCCTCCCTCCCTCAACCCTCCCCCAAGGTCCCCATGCTCCCAAATTATTCAGGAGATCTTGTCTTTTTATACTTTCTACTTGCCACGTAGATTATATCTATGTAGGTCTCTCTTTGTGTCCGTATTGTTGTCTAAATTCGCTGGGATGTGATAATTGTCTTTCTGTGTCTGGGTTACCTCACTCAAAATAATGCTATTATTCTTTGTTGTAAGGGAGAAAACTCATGGAACAGGAATGAGAAGTCCAGTTTCAAGATGTATAATGTGGGTACAAGAGAACAAGAGCTGGGCATGCTGATGGCTTTCTCTGGGTACCTGAAAGGTCATGCCCTAACCTGGTCCAGCCTCTTAAAGGTCATTGGCTGAAGGAGGGTCCCCATCATACCCAAAAGTGGTATTGCAGGGTCTTGAGGAAGGTTGTTTCCTAATTTTCTGAGAAATCGCCACACTGACATCCAAAGGGTCTGTACCAGTTTGCACTCCCACCAGCAATGCAGAAGTGTTCCCTTTACTCCACATCCTCTCCAGCATAAGTTGTCATCAGTGTTTTTGATCTTGGCCATTCTTACAGGTATAAGATGGAATCACAGAGTTGTTTTGATTTGCATTTCTCTGATGGCTAATGATGTTGAGCATTTCCTTAAGTCTTTCAGCCATTTTAGATTCCTCTGTTGAGAGTTCTCTGTTTAGGTCTGTACTCCATTATTTTTAATTGGACTATTTGTTTTTTGATGACCAAAAAGAGTTGAGTTCTTTGTATATTTTGGAGATCAGCCTTCTGTCTGATGTGGGGTTAGTGAAGATCTCTTCCCATTCTGTAGGCATCTGCATGGCTTTTTAAAATCATCTTTACATATTTATATATATATTTCAAATATGTTTCTCTGCCCAGAAGTCCCACCTATACTTTCTGCTTAGCTATTGGCTATTCAGCCTTTATTACACCAATCACAGCAACACATCTTCATACAGTGTACAAACGTCCCACAGTGTGTGTGTGTATGTGTGTGTGTGTGTGTGTTGAGTTTGTGTGTACTGCATGCATATAGGAACCCAAGGAGGCCAGAAAATGTCACCAAATCTCTTAGAATTGGAATTACAGATGCTAGGAAGCTAATTCAGGTCCTTTGTGTGTACATGCATGTATGTGTGTGTGCACGTGCGTATGTGTGTGTGTGTGTGTGGTGTGTGTATGTGTGTGTGTATACTCTTGGTGTCAAAGGCTGTCAATTTTCATGGCTGGTGTTAAAGGGGGTTTATAAGCTGTTCAACATGGAAAACATACACTTTGTACATACACAATATTAATAAATAAAATTTTGAAATACTTTTTCTCTGTCTCCTGATGTCTACTGTTATACAAACAGCCAGATCACACTCCCACCACTACCACAGCTTTCCTGTGCCACAGACCGGACCCTTGAATTTCACAAGTCAAATAATCCTTCCACCCGGACTCTCAGAAATCAGGATGGAGAGACAAGAGGACCAAGAGGTCAAGGCCAGTCTGGGCTAAGTATCAAGGGCCTGTCTTGAAAACAAAATGCCAGGGCTGGAGAGATGGTTCAGCAGTTGCAAAACCGGGCTATCCTTCTAGAGGAGTTGGGTTCAATTCCTAGCACTCACAGGATGACTGACAACCATCGGTAACTCCAGTCCCGGGGAATCTGACACCTTCTTCTGGCCTCCTGTGGCACCACACAGGCAGATGATGCACAGACTTACATGTAGACAAAATATAAATAAATAAAGTTAATTAAAAAATCATCACCAAAACAAAGCAAAACAAGCCCCTCCCCAAATCCTTGTACATAGTGAAAATGCAGGGTATGGTACTCTGTCTTCTGGGCAGGTCATCAGAGACTCTGAGGTTAGCAGCAAAACACCCTGGCCAGATGGGATTCATTAACATTTCCCCATGGAGGGAGGGGCGGGGCACCCAGGCTCATGTAGCCCCTCCCATCTCTGAGGTTGTACAGGTGGTCAACAATTGCTAGAGGCATAGGAGATACTCATGGGTGGTGCAGCTGCCCTTTAAGTGGTCCATGCTTGAATAACCCCAATTAAATCCATTGGTCCACCAGGTTGCATGTGGATGGAAACATTTATTTGGTCTGCTGGTTGTTCTCTTTGGGTGACTTGAAATAGACTCCCTGGGAAAAGTCATTCGGTGAAAATTGAAAATATTATTAATTTGGATATCGATGAAAGCAAAGAAGCAATATTTGCAATCGGCTGAAATTAGAGTATAGCGGCACCCACTGAGACCCTCCCGAGTGGGACGCTTCCGTCTCCTCCGTGTCAGGCCCCACAAAGAATGTGGTTTCAAGGTTAATGTCCTCCACCTCCACCAGAAGAATAAGTAGAAGCCCCCGTGTTAGTAACCTGCTTCCGATGGAGCCGGTGCACCTTGCACAACACATCCTCCCACATAGAGACCAAATCTTTCAAACACTTCTCACTCTGTAATCCAGGCTGGCCTAGAAATCACAATCCTGCCCTCCCGCCCCGCAGGGGCTGGGTCTGTAGGGGTGCACCACCACGCCTAACTGACGAACTTTTTCAGCTTAGCAGTTTTTATTCACATCTGTTAAAATCAACCCAGGGAATTGCAACAGTCTCACAATTAGAAGTTTTGTTTTTTTTTCTCCAGTGCTCTCAGCACCGAGAAGATCCCAAGGTTTCAATAAATATTTTATTTGATCTTGAGTTTGACCTAGTGGAAAATGGTAGAGATTAATTTCTTCTTTGTCTATGTGGAAAAGACAAACGCAATTGCTCCCAGATAATAATGTAGGCCTTGAAGAAGTTAGAAGACAAACAAGGGTCAGGACTGGAGTTGAATTGAGGTAGGCCTAACATTTCTTTAACATATATATATTTTATGTCAAAGCCTCACACGGTAGCCCAGGCTAGCCTGGAGGTCATGGTAATCCTCCTGCCCCAGCCTTTCAAGTGTAGAATTTATAGGAGCTCAGATTGCAACCCTGAGACCTTTCAGTGGTTTTCCGTACTGCAGTCTGCAACGCACCGCGACAAGACCTTGGCAAGTCGTCTTGTGACTGCAGCGGGTGGGAGACTACGAATAAAAAATAAAAAAATAGTCAAGGTAGCTTGCAGGTCAGCTGCGGTTCCGTAGCAAGGCCCCAGGCAAGCACAGACCTGACGGGGAAGCCAGGCCAGACGCGAGGCTCCGCCCTGGGGCGTGCCCTCCGTCAGGCCCCGCCCCCAGACGCCCGCTGCGGCTGCTGAGACACCGGAAGGAGCGGCGGCTGCCGAGGGAAGCGTCGGGCTGCGGCCGGGATCCCGCGGGCCGCGCTGCGAGCCGTTTTGCGGCCCTGCGGAGCCGAGCGCGCAGGGCTTGCGAGGAGGAGCGCTCGGGCGGCGGGCGGCGGCGGAGGTGAGCGCGGCTGGAGGGCGGGAGGGAGGGCGGGCGAGCGGGCGCGCCTGGGCTGTGGCTCGCATCCGCGCGCGGCCCGGCCGGGCGGCTCCTTGGACAGCGACCCGGGTCTGGGGACGCGATCCGTGCGCGCCGCCCCGTTATTCATTGCTACGGACAGGAAAAGCGAGGTGTCATCGCCCCGGTGCAGTGTCTTCGGCCGACGCTGCGTTTGGGTCGAGTCCAGTCCTAGCGTCTGTCGGTCCGCAGCTTTTGTTCGGGTTTCATTTCCACCGTGTGTGTGCTTTCCCTAAGTGCTTAAATGTTTCTCAAATACAGAATGCTCTTCGTCGGAAAATTCGTAATGTTGGCCTATTAGGCAACGAGTCTAATTGTCTTGGGGATTTTGCATTCCACCTAAAGATTGTTAGTTAGGGTTTACATTCTCTTGGACCCAGTATTAGGCCTGCAAAATGGAGACGGGGGCTGACATCCTGGCTGGAGCAGATTCTAAACTGAGGATATATTTTACCAAAGATCTCGAGACTTAATGATTAATGTAGATTTCTAAAGTAACCCCCCCTTTTTTTCTTTTTTCTTTTTCCTTTTTTATTTTCGAGACAGGTCTGTCTGGCCTCCAACCTCCAAGTTGCTGGGATTCTAAGTGTATTGCCACCAAGTCAAGTTAAATATTTTTTCGTTTGATTTGATGATTTTTTCTTTTTACTTTAAGAAAACCCTGTTACCAATGATAATGAGAGCCAGACTAGATAGCTCAGGCCTGGAGATACCAGCATTTGGGAGGCAGAGGGAGGAAGAAAAGGACGTCAGGATTACCCTGGGCTACAGTAGCCCCTGGAAGGCAAGGAAATGAAAGAATGGGACCGTTTCTCCTCCTTCCTTCTGCGGTTGAGAGGGCATAGTTGTACGTTTGGAGAGGTCAGAGCAAGTCAGACGATGGCAACAGGCAATCTGATGATTTTAAGATCCTAAATGGCAGTAGTGAGTTCATACTGTTAATATACATAGGGAAACAAGAGAATCTTACTGTTTGATGATGTTATTTCTCTTTAGTAACTTACACTGCGCTGACAGGTTTGCTATTTCATTTGCTTTGGCAAGATGAGAAAAAAAAACACTTCAAAAAAATCCTACAATAATACATTTGACCTGCTGTACACACCACGGATATTGGACTTATGATGACAGGTCATTTTTGATCTAATTAATAACCAACTTCCAGTTGCTTTCTTTTTCAGTTCTGTCACCTGTGCATAAGCAAATCTTTTTACATAATTGCAGTAAAGCTGACCTGCTGTTTTTCAGGACCCTTTCCCTTACAGAATTTTACTGTTCTCACCCCAGGCTTCTGAAGAAGGCCTTTCCCCAAGTCAGAGGGAGCTTCGGGATTGTGTAAGGAGCAACATTTCCTTCTGAAGTCACAGGGCCAAATCAGCCTGTGATAAAAATTGAGATAAAGATTGAGATTAGAAAGACTGAGCCGGCCTTGGTGGCACATTCTAATCCCAACCCCTGGGAGGCAGAGGCAGGTGAATCTGTCCTGGTCTCCAGAGGGAGTTCCAGGACAGCCAAGGCTGTTACATAGAGAAACCCTGCCCCGACCCGAAAAAAAAAATAAATAAATGTATGTATGTGTGTATATGTGGATGGATGTATGGATGGGTGTCTGACTAAGGGATGTGACTTACCCCAGGAGAGAGACTGACACAGGCTGGCCTTGAACTGGTTTGGTTCTTGGTTCTTTTACTCTGTCCAAGTGCTTGAACTACAGTACTTATTGCCCTGCCACGGTAAGACTGTGTGCTTCAAGAAAATAATGTAAAATGCTGGAATATTCTTTTTTTTTTTAAAGATTTATTTATTTATTATGAATAGTTCTCTGCCTGCATGTGTCCTTGCAAGCCAGAAGAGGACACCAGATCTCATTACGGATGGTTGTGAGCCACCATGTGGTTGCTGGGAATTGAACTCAGGACCCCTGGAAGAGCAGTGAGTGCTCTTAACCTCTGAGCTACTTCTCCAGCCCTGGAATATTCTTAAGAGAGGAAATGTGAATTATTTTAAAAATAAGGAAATAAGGAGCTAATTAATGTGCCTTCCGCTGATGCTCTGATTGGCCTGAAACCACCATGTTTTCCCTCTCCCTGCCTCCCCAGTGATTAGGACTGGAGGCGTGCACTGCCACACGCTCTAACACCTAGCTGCAGGTCTACTCCGTTAGTGTAGTTTTAAAAACTGCTAAAAGTCTACTTGGGATTTCGGGAGTATTTTGATAAAATCCTGTAAGAAGGTACATGCATGGGGGTGGAGAGATGACTCAGTGGTTAAGAGTGCTTGCTGAAGTTCTGAGTTAATTCCTAGCCAGGTAGCTTGAACTCCATCTTCTGGCTTCCATGGACACCAGCAAATACACAAACACATAAAATAATACAAATAAATCATACATATAGGGCTCATGAATTATGAGCAGTCTGTATATGTAAGGAGGACTCATATTTAAGAAACAGTGCTGTGTCAAATATTGCGTTTGTGTGACTTTGTAAGATTGGGTAGGTCAATAATTGGAGTCTAGTGGAGGCAAGGCTCCCTGAGTAAGAGGAATGGGGCTGGGGGCTGTAGCTCAGTGGGAGGTCTCTTCATCAGCATGCCCTAGGCTCTGGACTCCAGTCCCTGGAACCAGCTAGGAAGTGAAAAGGAAGCCTCAGGTTTTCTAAAATCTTAGTTGAGTGTGGTCTTTGCTGGGATTAAACCCAGAGCCTTCCCTGCCCTTGTTTCTCCTAGCTGTTTGTTATTTTGAAACTAGTCTCACTAAAGAAAGAGCCTAGGCTGATCTTGCATTTACTTTATAGCCTTGAACTTTTTACTTTTCTTTTCCTTCCTTCCTTCCTTCCTTCCTTCCTTCCTTCCTTCTTTCTTTCTTTCTTTCTTTTTCTTTTTTGGTTATCTGGATGGAGTCTCATGTAGCCCAGGCAGAAACTTGCTGTGTTGCTTGAACTTGAAAAGCCCGCATCCTATCTAGGGTGTATACATTTTCCCCCCAAGACTATTTAGCCCTTGCTATCTTAGAACTCACTGTGTAAACCAGGGGGTAGGGTGCACGCCTTTAATCCTAGCACTTGGGAGGCAAATGCATCCTGGTCTACAGAGTTCCAGGACAGTCAGGGCTGTAACACAGAGAAATCCTGTCTCAAGAAACCAAAACAAAAGCAAAAAATCAAAAAATTACTGGGTAGACCAGACTGACCTCAAATTCAGAGATCTGCCTGCCTCTGCCTCCCGAGTTAAAGGCATGAGTCACTATGCCAGCTTGTCTCCCCTCTCTCGTGCAGTGCACTGCAATCTTTCTCTGTCCTTGCTTCATCATAAATAAATAACAGGAAAGGTCTCTTGGACGTTTAGTCGAGGGAGACATTCCATATTGCTCCCCAACCCTGTACAGAGTGAGTTCTTAGGGCTGTCAGGTTAAACTAGATCTTGACAGCATGGACTTCTTGGCTTCTTTAAATGAACATGAATTGACTGTACACCATGGTGGGGTTCCGTGTGATATTTCAGTGTGTGCATCCTGGGATCTGTATCGTTTTTGAGGCTTTCACAGTGTGTGTTAAACTCAGAACTTCGGTAACAATAGGGTGTGAGTGCTGCTTTCAGAAGATGTGAGACGTGAGTAGAACAGCCTCTAAGGACAGGCCACCAAGGGCTTACTGCTGCAGAGACTCTGGAGAACTGTCCCCAGTGTAGCTGGGGTGCGGTGTCCTTGATGACTGTGACTGCTCCGGAAAGGTTCCCTTGTTAGGGCCGGGCAGGCTCTTGGAGTGTTAGTGGAACTTAGGAGAGAGCAGAGCGCTGGGGTGGGACCCTGGAGTGTGCCCGGAAGTCATGAGGCCTGAGGTAGGTTCAAAGGGCACTGTGGCAGTGTGTTCCTGCTAAGACAGTCCTGGTGTGACTTTCAAGGAATTGAGTTGAGAAGTGGTGGAAAAAAAAAAAACAACCAGAATTTTACACTAGAAAGTGAAGAGGGAATTTAAGAGTAATGATGGTGGAAAGCCGCCTGCACGGGCCTTCAAATTAGTCCATTCAGGAGAGTAGAGGAGTGAGTGTCAGGTGGGGCAGGAGTGACTGACAAAGATGAATGGCCATTCAGAGAGCTGCCAGTCGCACTGAGTGTTGGTGTCTGGCTCGGACGTCATTGCAGGCCTGCGTTAACAATTAGTCTGTTTCCACGGCTTGTAGCAACCCTGACCTACGGTGAGATGGTGAAGGTATGGGGCTGAATGTGACATAAACAAGACTCTTGCAACGGTTTTCAATTAATTATGAAATCCCAAAGAAGGAAATTTTATTGGTTTGGTGGCAGCATTACTCAGATGACTTAGGATTTTTCTTTACTCTTTCGATTTGAGACCAGGTCGGCCCTGGTAGGTCAGAGTGCCCTTGAACTAACAACTTTTTGGCTTCCAGTTCAGGGCAGGGATGAGGTGTGTGCTGACACTCCTGTCAGGGCTTATTCCGTGTGCTCACTGACTCCTCATCCAGCCGTCTCTATGGTGGCTGCATTTGTTTGCCTGTCTGAATAAGTAGTTTGTGTGGTGCTGGGGAAGGAACCTGGGATCTCACATCTGCTGGAAAGACACAGGACCACTGAGCTGCACTCTCCAGATGAGTTGTTTATGACTGACCGTTTGTTTCTGTCTGTGTAGCTCTGGCTGGCCGGGAACTCACTATGTAGACCAGACTGTTCTCAAACTTGCGGGCATTCTCTGCCTCCCTAGTGGTGGAATTACAGTCAGGGGCCGCTGTGTGGTGCCAATAACTGTTCTTCGTCTTTTTTGAGTTAAGACTTAAGGCTCAGATTACTTGAGGCTTTTATTAGGCCTGTGTCAAATTTGTTAACCCCTCTCTCCCGTGTCTGTCACAACTAATTCAACTAGATAAACTAAAATTGACCATGCCTTATCACTTATTGGGTAGATTTTTTATTATTTCTTTTTATTTTTAAGATTATCGTATAATTATGCCATTTCCCTCTTCCCTTTCCTCCTGCCAAGCTATCCCGTATACTCCCTCCTTAAGCTCCTTTAAACCATGGCCAGGTTTTTTATTCATTGTTTTTATACTTAGGAATACATATATATTCCTAAATATAATCTGTTGAGTTGGCATGTTACTTGTATGTACGTTTTCATGGCTGACCATTTGGTAGTGGATGACCAGCTGGTGTGCTCTGCCCTGGGGAAGGCTGCCTCTCATTCTCAGCAGCAGTTCTTTTGCAGTGTTGAGGTCTTGTGGGTTTTCTCCAGTCCACCTTGGGATGTCTATAGCTTCTCATGCTTGGTCAGTCATGCTCAGAGACTATCACTTCTGATGTTACTAGGAGACACAGTCTCACAGAAAAGCATCTGGTCCTCTGGCTCATACAGTCTTCCCACCCCCTCTTCTGCGAGGTTCCCTGAACCTTAGGTACAGAGTTGTTTTATAGGTATGCCAATTGGAACCGGGCTCCACAACTCTGCATTTTGATTGGTTGTAGCTTTCTGTAATGGTCTCTGTTGCAAAGAGAAGCTTCCTTGACTAGGGTTGAGGACTGCGTTTGTCTTAGGGTATAAGGACACATATTTACAATGTGTTAGGAGTTAGGCTGCTTTAGTAAAGTGGTAGTTGTAGGTTCCCCAAGATGCTTGACTTACTAGGCCCAGGTAATCAGGCTAGGTTTCCAGAATGAGGCATGATTTCCTTCTTGCGTGGTTCTGAAGTCCAGTGAGAGCAGTGGTTACTGCCAAGGTGTGTGCACCACTGCTGCGCCCACAGTCACGACGTGCTGGCCACTGTCGTTCATAGGTGTCATAGCTGACAGAATTTTTTCTTTGTAGGAAATACTGCTTTATATTGACAGATCTCAAAGGATTTTTGTTTGGAGTGAGGGTTGGTATCTTGGAGCTAAGCTTTGGTCTGATTAATTGTAGCAGCGTTAGAAACAGATTCCAGAACAGATGTAAAAATAGGAGACTCCCCCCCCTCCGCCCCGAGGCAGGGTTTCTCTCTGTGTAGCCCTGACTGTCCCAGAACTCAATCTGTAGATCAGGCTGGCCTTGAAACTCACAGAGATCCAACTGCCTCTGCCTCCCACGTGCTGGGATTAGAGGTGTGTCACCACCACCCTTTAATGGAGACTATGCTCTTAATAGACCTAGACTCTCACTAACTGGACATTCTAATTAGACAGGTATTTCTAGGAAGAGAGACATGAGATTTTACTCACTTTTTAAAAATAAAAAGTTAAGGATGATTTGGAGGTTTCGGGACTGCTTGTGTGAGCTGTAGAACTTCACACAGGTGTGAAGGGTTTGCTCCATAGGGTATTTGTATGCAGTACAAGAATCAGCTTTAAAGTCTGTTTTGATGTTTTATTTTGTGGGTGTGCGGGCATGTGCTGCAGTGCCTTTGTGGAGGTCAGAGGGCAGCTGAGGAGTTGGTCCTCTCCGCTCACCATGCGAGTTGCTGCAGCTGAGCTCTAGTCTGCAGGCTTGGCAGGAGGCATGCTTTTTTTTCTTCTGGTGTGTTGTTTTTTATTTGTTTTTAAGACAAGGTTTCTCTGAAACTTTGGAGCCTGTCCTGGAGCTAGCTCTTGTAGATCAGGCTGGCCTCGAACTCACAGAGATCTGCCTGCCTCTGCCTCCCAAGTGCTGGGATTGAAAGCGTGGGCCACTACTGCCCAGCCGTTTTTGTGTGTTCTTAAGGAAGAAGTTGAACTAAAGAAGTTAGTGTTGTAACTGCATCTGAATACACTATAACCAATACGTCCTTCTAAAGGATCATTTTGTTGAAACAACTTACTAAAGCTAGGCAACAGGAACACCGAAGGCCTTCTGTTTAGGTTTTGTTTTTTTTTTTCTTTTTTCCTCTTTCCTTTAAGGGGAAAGCCCATTTTGGAAGTTCCTTTTCAGTCCCCACCCCCTTTATTTCCTCTGAGGCAGCCTTCCAGTACTGTTTATTAGGAAGCCTTGAGAACCTTCCCATTCCACTAGCAAACAGCAGAAGTCCTTTCTCGTTTCTTTCCCTTTTTTTTCCTTTTCCTTTCTTTCCTATTTTGTTTAAGACAAGGTCTACTGTGTTTCCCAGGCTGGCCTCGAACTTCCAATTCTCCTTCCATCTCCTGAGAGCTAGATTATAGACGTGCAGCACCAAGCCCAGCATATTTTATTAAAAATTTTTATTTTGTGTATTAGTGTTTTGCCTGCATGTATGTATGTGCACCATGTTTATACTTGGTGCTTGAGGAGTCCAGAAGAGGGTTCAGATCCCTGAATCTGGAGTTACAGATAGTTTTGAGGTACCGTCTAGGTTTTGGAAACTGAATGCAGGCCCTCTGCAAGACCAATAAATACCTTAACGTCTATGCCATCTCTCTAGCCCCAGATTTTAATTTTTTATTGTGGTCAAATCTGACCCTGTTGTCCAAATTGTCTTTCAGATCTGGGCTCAAGTAATCATTCTACCTTGGTCTCTTGTGGGGTTGCTGCTACAGGTGTGTGTCAAAATGAGTAAAACTGACCCATGAGCTAAAAATTTGAATTAACAAGTTATCTTGAAGGGACTGAAAAGGGTGGGCATGGTGGTCCATGCCTTTAACCCCAGCTCTTGGAGGGCAGATGCTGATCGATCTCTGAGTTCAAGGCCAGCCTTGTCTACAGAGTGAGTTCCAGACAAGCCAAGGCTATATGGCAAGATCCTGTTCCAGAAAAACCAAAACGAAACCAAAGCAAAACAAAATCTTCAATGACAAAAGGAATTTGTCTTTGAAAGCAGCAGAATAACAGATGGTTTTCACTTAAGATGTTGTCATCATGAGGAAAACCCTCTGTCCCCTGCTGGAGATGCTGCTCCAAGAATACTGTCTGACATGCTTTTATCTCTGAAAAACGCCACCCACACATGAAACACAGAAATGTTTCTATTAAATGTGCAGTATTATTCAGTTGGGTGTAAATAGGAAGGAACGGGCCAGCCACATTGTTCGTCTCAGTGGAGAGGGTTGCCCAGCAGAAGGATCACTACTCACCAGATGTGACCATAGATTACATCAGCAATGAAGCAAGGAATATGGCAAGCTGCTAGTCCCCTGAGAGGTATTGGATAAAGTTCAGCAAGACCAGTTTTCAGAAGACACCTAAGGCACTGGCGGAGGCTAGGCGGACTGGACGGCTCTTCCAGAGGATCTAGGTGCAGTTCCCAGCGGTCCAGTCAAGTGCAGCTCCAGCACTAGGAACAGACGCCTGGTCTGCTCTCCACACACCAGCACTTGCACACACTGGTGTACAGTCACACATACACTTAAAACCAAAATAACCCTAAGTAAGTACAGGAAATGACAGCAAAGAAATGTAAAAAAGTTCAGGAACTTGAAGAATGAAGAGATAGGACTACAGGATGAGAGGAAAATGTGTTGTCAACTGAGCATCGAAGATAAGTGCTAGAATTTATGAAGAACCCAAAAGTTAAACATTCCCCCGAGCAGTCATCCAGTAAACTAACTGGAAAATGAACAGACAGTTCTCAAAAGCAGAACTATGGATGGCCAGTAAATATTTGAAGGGAATGCTCAACATGAACATGCTGCATTACCAGGGAAATGCCGGTTAAAGCTGCGTTCAGACTGCTAACAGGCAGAGTGGCTGGCCTCAAGAAGACAGGGACACATGCTGGGAAGAATGGGGAGGGGTGCTGCTGGTGGGGTACACTGTGGCTGCTGTGGAAATCAGGATGGAGGTTCCTCAGCCTGTAAGATAGAATGTCCAGCTGTTGCACTGCTGTCTCTGTACCTGAAGGGCTCTAAGCCAGCGCATCACATAGGGACTTGCACTTCCATGCCTACTGAGGCACTGGTCATCGTAGTCAAGTATGGAACCAACCTTGATGCCCACCAACAAATGAGTGGGTAAAGAAAATGTGGCATATATACATAATGTAGTTTATTCACCCATAAAAAAAGAATGAAGTTATGTCATTTGTAGAAAAATGGATGGACTGGAAGTCACCATGTTAAATGAAATAAGGTAGACTCAGAAAACCAGATGCCACATTTTCTGTCCTATGTAGAACCCAGGTTTTATATCATAGAACACTTGAAATGGCTTTCAATTACAGCCGCATTCCCATTCTTCATCATCTGGGAGATGCTCTACTAGGAAGACAGAAGAGGTCACCAGCGTTTTAAATTGTGCAGGTTAAACGATTGGGCGAAGGCTGAGCTGGCCCTGTCCTCTGCCCACGTGTTCCACACCTTGATCATGTGTAGAGAAAATTATGTCATTTGTGTGTGCCACACCTTGATTGTGTGTAGAGAAAATTGTGTTGTGGTACAGAAGGAAGTCTGTGGAGTAGACGTTGTTACAGTCCCTTTGGAAAAGAATCTTGTTGCAAAATCTGTTTTTAAAAACGAGCCCTTTGCTGGATAGTGGTGGCACACACCTTTAATCCCAGTACTTGGGAGGCAGAGGCAGGTGAATCTTGGTGAGTTCAGGGCCAGCCTGGTCTACAGAGCTAGTTCCAGGACAGCCAGGGCTGTTACACAGAGAAACCCTGTCTTGAAAAACAAAAACAAACAAAGCAAAAGAACCAGCCCTTGCAGGCTGGGGTTCCAGCTCACTGATAGAGCACCTGACCAGCATGGACAAGGCTCTGGGCTTCAGCCCCTGTAAAATCAAACCAACCAAAAATAAAAAACCTCAGCCCCTTATAAAGTTCTGTTTCTAAGGGTTCTTTTATGCTTGTGTGTGTACAAGTGGAGACCAGAGTCCAATGTTGAGTTTGCTTTGTTATTTTTTAAAGATACAGCTAGCTGGGGTAGCACACAGGATTCAGAGGCATGAGAGGCTCTGAACTGAATGGAGCCCAGCTTGTCTTGTGTAGTTTGTTCCAGGCTGATCGGAGCTACATAATGAAACCTTGTCTCAAAAATCAAACAAAATGCCTGGTGGTGGTGGCCCCAGCACTCGGGAGGCAGAGACAGGTGGATCTCTGTACGTTCAAGGCCAGCCTGCTTTACAGAATAAATTCCAGGACAGTTAGGGCTGTTACACAGAGAAACCCTGTCTTGAAAACCAAAACCAACCAACCAGCCAAACAAAAAATTTGATTTATTTTTGCTTTATGGTTATGAGTGTTTCTTTGCATGTATTTTATGTGTATCATATGTATTCCTGGTACATGGAGCAGCCAGAAGAGGGCATAGGATCCCTGGGAAGTGGAGGTATGTATGGACAGTTGTGAGAAGCCATGTTAATGCTGGGAAATGAAATTGTGTCCTCTGGAAGAGAAGCCAGTGTCCTTTAATGCTGAGCCATCTCTCCAGTACCCCCTCCCCCCATTGTTTTTTTTTTTTTTTAAAGACTTCCCTTTGAGCTTTTAAAGGCAACACTGAAATAGCTTTAGTCAGTAGGGAGGCACTGCGTCTGGATGCTCTCCTCCACTGTGAGCAGTACACTGCGTCTGGATGCTCTCCTCCACTGTGAGCAGTACACTGCGTCTGGATGCTCTCCTCCACTGTGAGCTGTAGGCACTGCGTCTGGATGCTCTCCTCCACTGTGAGCAGGAGGCACTGCGTCTGGATGCTCTCCTCCACTGTGAGCAGGAGGCACTGCGTCTG
>PVIU01011992.1:0-62111 GCA_004026605.1 Ondatra zibethicus | reverse complement strand
CTGAGGCAGGCAGGTCTTCCTTCCTGCTTGCTGCCTTAGTCTCTCTTTTCCAGCTCTCTCTCGTAGGGGCAGCTTCGGTCTCCTCTCTCTCTCTCTCTCTCTCTCTCTCTCTCTCTCTCTCTCTCTCTCTCTGCCTCTCTCTCTCTGCCTCTCTCTCTCTCCCCCTCCCCCTTTCTGCCCTTCTCCCTTCCTTTCCATAACCCCTAAATAAATGTCCAACTCCACTCTGTATGGTGTGCCTATCCATCTCTCTCCTGCCCGCTCCCCACCGCCACATGGAGACCTGGAGACCTCCGTGTGGTCTCCTTCGCCGTCCATGCCTAGGACTGCCCACTGCCGGGGACTTGCACCATCCCAGGACCCACTGTCTGCCGCCCACAAGGCTTGCTGGGGACCAGCCACCTTCCTGCGGCTCGTGCACAGTCCCTGCCTGGGACTGGCTGCTTTCCTCAGCAACTGCAGGGAACTCGCAGCCTGCTTGGGACTGGCTGCTTACGGCAGTTGGGGGACCCACAGCAAACTCATTAGAGATAGTATGAGGAAGAGGAAGAGGGCTAATAAGGCCCACATATGCATGAAACCAGGAAGTGTCAAGCTCCCTCTGCCAACTTTGCAAACAGAAATTGAAAAGGTTTCGGGGAAAAATAGAGAAAAACAGTACGTTTGGGAATTAGTTAAAAATCTATGCATCTCTCAATTCTTGAGGTGTCAAATTGTATTAAAAGTATGTGTAAATACTATGGAGAGACACAAGCATTTTGTCAAAGCATATAACCTTCTAAAGAGTAGGCTATAGATGTATTCTTTCCTAAGGGTCCGTGTATAACCTGAGTGTGAATACTCCATGCTGAACAGATGTGCAAGGACAGTTTATAAGAACTTGTCCTAGGTTTAAATGGTCCTGCAGCAGTCAAAGTAGGTTCAATTGTGGCACAGTAACAAGCAGTCCCCAAATCTCATCAGCCTTGTGCATATCTCACTTATGCTTGGCTTCTCCTCAGTCACCATCCTAACTCTGTGGCCTGTGCTGATGAAGCAGCCACCACCGGTAATGTTAACGGTTGCCATAGCCAAGATGTGAGAGTCTTTGGCCAAACACTCAGTGGTGCTTCAAGTCTCGCAAGGTTAAGGTCACCTTTGGAGGAGCAAGTATGCACGATCCTCCTTGGACGGGGTCATCGATGAACAATGACCAGCCTACCACAGTGTTTCACTGGGAAACGGACACGCTCTCATCACATGTGAGCCATTTGAGGAGTTACAGAGAAGGAAACAGACTTGGAGTAGTTGGTTAATTTGGCTAAGATCACATAACTAATGGGAATTGGAAATGGCTTTTTAAAACAACTTTTGTTGAATTTGTTCTCTGATGATTTCGTATATACACAAAGTACATTCTGATTATTATAGCCCCTAGCCTTTCTAATCTTCCTTCTATGGTGGTTTGAAAGAAAATGGCCTCCGAAGGGAGTGGCACTATTAGGAAGTGTAGTCTTGTTAGAGGAAGTGTGTCACTGTGGGGGCAGGCTTTGAAGTGTCTTTTGTTCGCGCTTCCCACAGTGTGATAGCTAGTTGACTTTCTAGATGTAGGACTCTCTGCTCCAGTGCCACGTCTGTGCACGCCACCATTCTCCCCATCATGATGATAATGGACTGAACCTCTGAAACTGTAAGCAAGAACCCCAGTGAAATGTTTTCATTGTAAGAGTTGCTGTGGTCATGGTGTCTCTTCACAGCACTACAAACCCAAACCAAGACTCCTCCTATCCCTATTATTCATATCTACCACCCAAGGCCTTTCCCACATGCATGTTTTAAGTTTGGTGGTTGATTTTGGTTTGTTGTTGTTGTTGTTGTTGTTTTCTTTGAGATCATGTGTGTGAACATGGGTTTGGGGCTATCAGCTGGAGGCTGGGGAACTCCTCAGTGAGAACACTGTGAAGACTATGACTGCCCTTCCTCAGGAATCCCTCGGGAGCTAATAGTTCATCAGGGAGGGGCAGGGGTCTGTGAGCCCCTCCTCAATCTATGATTGACTGTTGATAGGCCCAATCTAGTGTAGGCCCATGGTAGGTAGCCACAGTTGCCTGCTGTGAGGTCATGACTTCATTGTCCTGTTTCATGTTTCATGTTGCAATCTCATCTAGTCATAGAAACTTTTCATTGCGGGAGGAAAGACTTTATTGAGGCATTGCTTTTATTATAGAAGCACCACATTTTTTATTATTTTTATGTATGTGTGTAGGCAGAGTTTTACATTAGGACCACCGGTTAGCTCTGTCCCTCCAGTGACTCCACACAGAGACTTATTATTAATTATAAGTGTTCAACCAATAGTTTAGGCTTGTTTCTAACTAGTTCTTACATTTTAAATTAACCCATTCTATTCCCTTACTCGCTGCCACGTGGCTCATGGCTTGTTACCTCATTTTGTACATGTCCTGTTTCCCCTGCATCTGGTTGGCAGTTCCTAAGAGTCGGCCCTTCTTCTTCCCAGCGTCCTCCTAGTCTGACTCTTCCACTCAATCTCTTCCTGTCCAGCTATAAGCCAGTCAGCTCTTTATTAACCAACGAGAGTAATATATATTTACAGTGTACAAAGATTGCTCCAAAGCATGTATGTTTGCCTGTGTCTGTATATGTACACACATCCATGCATGCCCACGGAGACCAGAAGAGGGCACTGGATCCCCTGGAATTGGAGCTGCAGATGGTTGTGAGCTACTGCATGAGTGCTGGGAACCAAACCCCAGTCCCTCATCTTAACCACTGAGCCATCTTTCCATCCCCCAATACTATATGCTTTAAAAGCATGTCTCTGTGTAGGTCCAGTCATAGCATCCTTATGACCACGAAGACCCCTGCATGATCGTGGCAGCTCCTGTGTTTTTCCCCCAGTGGTATTAATGACAAAGGGGAACAGAGGGGGAAGGTGCTCTCTTTAGCTTCCATTCCTTCTTCTCCTGTCTTTTATCTGGGGAACCCTCTGACAGAGCTACCAGATTAACTGCCTGGATTACTCTGCTGTTGTGTTTTACCTGGAGATCCTGAGGCAAAGATAAGACTTCCGCATTCCTCTAAAAGTACAGAACCCTTTGATTGGCTTTTCTATTTTCCTGAAACTCTGAGAGCTAACAAATGTTAGAAATCGTTATACCCAAGGTCAGGTGCAAAAAAAATCAGTAATTTGAAGTATATTTTAACTATAATTCTGCTTTCCTCATAAAAGCAACCTCCATTGTCTGCCTGTTAATCTTACATGGTACATATCTGGAATCCCAATATCATGGGGATGAGAGATTTTGGCTAAGATTTCAAAACATTTTACTTGCTCAGTCATTTGTTTATGGTAGAAATGGGTTCATTTAAAGAAGATAAGAATGTAAGTTTTGTTGGTGACTTGAATTTTTATGTTTCTAATATATGGATTGGAAAGCCAAATTCTGTTTACGTTTAAAAAACCCATTTCACTTTACAAAACAATTAATTTATTTATATGTGTATGGAAATGTGCGTGTTGGAGGCCGTCTACTGCATGTGCATGGAGAGACGTTAGAGGACAACTTGTGGAAGACAGCTTTCTCCTTCCACCACGTCAGTCCGTGGATGAAACTCAGATCCTCAGGCTCGGTCCCAAGCACCATCGCCTGCTGAGTCATCTCACCAAGGCCTCCACTGCAGTTTAACTAACACTGCTTCTGACTCCCCAGGACTGTTTCCTATCACTAGGGAACTGCCAGCCTCAGGAAACAAAGAAGCAGCAGCTTCGGAGGGCCTGAAAGTAAATTGGCTTTTCCACCCCCATAGCACAGAACAAAAGCACCCTTGCACATACATATTTGTGACTGGGTGTTTGTTGGAAACCAGCTTCGACAAATATACCACTTACCAGGGTAGGGGCATGGGGATTAGAAAAAATAAGTAAAGAGAATGAAGACACAAGTGCAAATAATACAACAGAAACAGGACAGTACCAGTAGGAAGTTCCAGTGAATACTGAAATCGCCTACGTTTAATATTCCATGCACTTTTATACCCCAATACAAAAAAGGGAAAAAGACAAAAGACTGCTTTAACATGATACAAAGGGCAACCAGAACGGTTACTTGCTTCAATACTTTGAGACATGAAGCCATTAAAAGCATTGTCTTGTTAAGGCACTGAACCCACCCTAGACCAAGTATCCTGAAAGCAGCCACTCTCCCTACATCAAATCTCCCAATTCAAAAGAAGGAGCAGAAGTATGCTTGAATTCTCTGACCTTTGGTCGAGGTGGAAATAGGCTCACATTTTTTGGGCCTGCATAGGTATTGAGCTCTCACTATAGGCTGGGCATTTTTCTGAATCTCTGGCATCTGTTATTTCAGCCTACATGGGAGCTCTGTGGAATTTGATGTTTCCTCGGTTATCAGAAGTTTAGATGAAGTTAGGTAACAATAAGACACAAGTACAGGGAGAATTCTAAGAATTCTGAAGCTGACACACTCTTAGAGGATACTCAGCCAGTCATATTACTGCCTGCCTGAAATGGGACCTGGAGTGAACGCACTTCCTACCGTGCATGTAGAGTTGGGCTTTATGATGTCAGTCTGACTCACAGTGACGGCAGTATGTCTTCCCACCATTTAGAATCAATTAAAACAGTGCAGAGGAAGGGGCTGGGACCTCTGTAGCCTGTTCTTTAATACAGCTCAACTGGCAGTAGCCGGGAACCCCAGAGTTTAGGAATCTGGGGTGCTAAGCTGTTGAGACATCACAGGCACTGGTGTCGGCATGGCTCAGGGATTGACTCAGCTGTGGTGACAGGGATGAAGGACAGATACACCCACAGGAAAGCGGTCACCCATCAGCAGCCTCCGGAAACTCAGCAAGCAGAGGAGACAGGCTAGCTCATCTCTGCAGGGCATCAGTCTTAGACTGCAGTTATTCAGGAGGAAGCTGTGTTTGGCAGTTTCTGCAAATGCCAGTTCTAGCTAACAGTCAATCTTTCCAATTTACTGGTATTCAGACTATGGGAAGGTTTTGCCATTCCCATGGGTCTGAGGCACTGGGGTCCTTGGCATGGCTGCCTGTGCTCATGTCAATAATACCCATTCACTTGTGATTTTATCTGCTCGCTACAGGCATATAAATGTGGTATGGACTGACTCATTAAAACCTCTCACCAATCTAACAAGACCACTATTATTGTCTACATTTGGCAATAATGGTAGAAGAGGGTTAACCAAATTTCCCAAGGTTTCCCACAGACTGGCCTTCCCACTCCAGTGTTGTGTCCCAAGAAGACAAATTTATTATAGAAATATTTTTCTTTCATGTCTTTTAAACTTCTTTCACTGTTTCCCTAACACTGGATGTTTATTATAAAATAAGAACAGTTTCCATTGATCTAATTCCACCAATGCAAAGGTCTTTTGTATATAATCTCTCTTGATAGAAATGATTTCCCTCTTGTAACTGAGAAATAAAGCCAATAGTGAGATAAAAGAAAAGCCACACAGCTTCATTCTCAGTTGTCACCCAGCTGTATTTGCTCTGTTCCGAGACTTTTCAAAACACCAAAAGCTTCTATTAACCCTGTCCGAATCTTCATCCAAATGGTTTTCTGTTGACCCATCTTTCTTGGTTGGCAACTAATAAATGAAATGAGGGTTTTCATAAATCTCTGACTACCAACTGTAGGTCTCTTGTTGGTCTCTGGCTGCTCAGCCCTGAAATAATCACACAAAAACTATTAATTAAATCACTGCTTGGCCCATTAACTCTAGCTTTGTATTGGCTAACTCTTACATCTTAATTTAACCCATTTCTATTAATCTGTGTGTCGTCATGTGGCTGTGGCTTACTGTCTAAAGTTCTGGTGTCCATCTCTGGCTGGAGCTACATGGCCTCTCTCTGATTCTGCCCTTCTTTATCCCATCATTCAGTTCTGTCTTCCCCGCCTACCTCTCTTCCACCCTGCCATAGGCTCAAGCCAGCTTTCTTTATTAACCAATCGTATTCACAGCATGCAGAGGGGATCCCACATCCACCAACAACTGCTGGAAGTTGGAGCTATCCCTTGACAGTTTTGGTCTGTGACTCTGGGCTGTGTATTTTGAAGAAATCTCTAGGTGCTGCTGAAAATAAGCTAACTAGAACTCCTTTGCCTGCCTGTAGATCTAGAGGTATCACTAAAACACATCTGAGGAGTCACCCTAAAAGCATCCCCTAAAGCTATAGCTCTACTCCCTACTCTTGCAACCCCTCTACTTTCCACCTGCTGCCCCTACAGGTCTTCTCAACCTGCAGCCCTTGCTTTCTTCTTCATCCTTCCCAAATGCAGCAAGCAGCACAGCCATGTGGAAAGGCACAGGGATGTGAGATCCTCTAGTACCTTTTCCCAATTCACAGAAGAACCCGAGGTCCAGAGGAGAGAAGGTGTTCCTTGTAGCCTGGACTCTTGCTATCCTTTTCACTTTTATCACCAGCCTCATTCTCCCTAGTAAGGACTTGATCCAATGAGCAAAATTCCTTCTCTTGCCTGTCTCCCTCTCAAATCCCAGTTCTCACCTCTCCTAATTCTGCATCACAACAAGAATGGTAATAAAGCTGGTGGAACCAGAAACCCCCGTGGACCTGAGTAAATAGAGGTAAATGGAACTCTCAGAGTGAAGGGTAAATGATGTGGGATTCCCTCTGTATGCTTAACTACCATTGTAGTAAGGAGGTGCCCCAGCCGCCTAGAACCGAAATAATCACACAGAAACTGTATTAGTTAAATCATTGCTTGGCCCATTATCTCTAGCTTTTTATTGGCTAACTCTTACATCTTAATTTAACCCATATCCATTAATCTGTGCATCACCACAAGGTCATGGCCTACCAGCAAAGTTTCAGCACCTCTGTCTCCGGTGGCAACTCCATGGCTTCTCCCTGACTCTGCCTCCTTTCTCCCAGCATGTCATTTAGTTTTCCCCGCCTACTTAAGTTCTGCTCTATCAAGAGGCCAAGGCAGTTTCTTTATTCATTAATGGTAATCACAGCATACAGAGGGAAATCCCACACCTCTAATGAATAAAGAAACAGCTTTGAACTTATAGCAGGGCAGAACTTAGCTAGGCAGGGAAAACTAAACTGAATGCTGGAAGAAAGGAGGTGGAGTTTAGAGAGAAGCCATGGAGCTGCCGCCAGAGACAGCCATGCTGAAAGTTTGCCAGTAATCCACAGCCTCATGGTGATACACAGATTAATGGAGATGGGTTAATTTAGGATGTAAGAGTTAGGCAGGAATACTCTTAAGCTACTGGCCAAACATTATTGCAAATAATATAGTTTCTGTGTAGATATTTTGGGAGTCTGGGAAATGAACAAGAGCCCTCCTACTACAGGTAAACAAGGCTGGTACCTGTATATTGACAAATCATAAAACTACCACACATGAAGAACACTTGGGGGGGGGATATACTGAGTTTTCTGCTGTGCATCTAAGTCTTAATTTGGTTTCCGCCTTTATGGGACTGAGAAGTGGTGCTGTTGAGAGTGTCTCATCAATCAAGAAAGCAGAGCGACTGAAGAACTTTCTTTCTTAACCTTTAAAGCTTCTTGATCACACACCAAGGACCCAATTCAAAACACTGAATTAAATATGGAATTTCCAAAATCTAATTCCAGACAGGTACTATCATGCCTGTAATACCAACACCCAGGAGCCCAAGGCAGGGAGATCTCAGTGATGATCCTAGGGGCTACCTATAGAGTTCAAGACCAGCCTGGGCTATGTGGTGAAACCCTCCTCTCAATAGACAGGTAGGTAGGTAGGTAGGTAGGTAGGTAGGTAGGTAGGTAGGTAGACAGACAGACAGACAGACATAGATAAAAGGTGAGTCCATGGCTTAGGAATTTTCTCAGCAAGATTATAGGTATATCCTGTTAAATCTGAAGATCTTTTCCTGGCCTGGTGTGTTGGTGAACTCCAGTAATTGCAGAAAGTAGAGATGAGAAGACTGTCCTAAATTCGAGGCCAGTTGGTCTACATAAATTCTACATCATCCTGGATTACAGAGTATCGGCTTATGGCTTCTCAAAGCCTCCCCAGGAGAGGTGATGTTCCCATGTGCCTGCTTTTGCCTTCCCCAGTGGTGTGAACAGAAGGGGCAATGCAGATGGCTTTATCTGCCTGAGCTGCTAGCGGCCCCACTGTGCAGGCTTACCTGGCACCCTTTGCTGGTGAGCAATGTCTGAAAAAGGAGTACGGATTCACTGAGATCATGATCTACTCCATTAAGGAAAAGGTGGAGAAGTCAATCAGAAGTCCCTATCATGTGTGAACTTGAGGGAAATGTCAGGGTGTTCTGTGGTTCCTGGAACCCACGAGGCTTTCCATCCTAGAAGGTAATTCCATTGATGTGAGATCACCATTCAAGGTTAAGTGCATTGTAAATTGCAGTCGGACTTTGGATCATCAGCTCCCGAATAATGAAACAGAGTTTTTTATTAATTATGAGAGTTTGACCTTAGCTTAGGCTTGCTCCCAACTAGCCCTTATAACTTAAATGAACCCATTTATATTAATCTACAATCTGCCACGTGCCTCTCCTCCATACTTTACGTCCAACTCCTTCCGCCTCTTGCTGGCAAATCTCATGCACCTCAAACTCTTCCCAGAGCTCCTATCTCTGCCTGAAGTCACACTTATCTGCTCCTGCCCAGTTATTAGCCATTCAGCTCTTTACTAAACCAATCAAAGGTGCCTTAGCAGAGACACATCTTCACAGTGTGCAAAAGGATCATCCCACAACAATAAACCAAACATCACAACAATGGGCTCCAATCACATCTTGGCAATTGGAGGAAACACTATTACCAAGTTCATATGGGACCCAGCTCCATCTCCAAGGCTTTCGCAAGTGAGTTCACAGAAGAAAATGTACCTCTAATATGACTGAAGGCATTCTGTCTTTAACATCAGTACTCATTCATCCTAGAAAGCAAATGAGAGTAAATACCACAAGAAGTCCATTCAGATGATAAACTGCCATTCACTTTTTAAAAACAATCTCTAGAACCACGGGTCATTGTAAAAATAATGCCAACCACAAGCTTTAGAACTAAAACTGGGCACAGGAACTGAGCAAGCCTAGGATGAACAGCTTATTTATGCATCTCTGCATAATTTAAACTCAAAACAAGCTGTTGATTTGGACCCAGGAAGCAAGTTCTTATCGCACATCAAAAGGGAACATGACAAATATCAGAAGGACAGAAACTATTATTTATGTTCTTTTGCAAACTTAAAAGTAAAATGACCACTTCCTTAGGGAAGGGATTATTTTCTCTTTTCCAATCTCTAATTCAAATTTCAAAATGATCCAGGGATTTGGAATTGACTTTATCATTTTAATAAAAACAAATTCAATTGTACTTTTAGAAATATAATAATGTTACTATTGTGCATTTAGTTAGGTTTGAGAGGAAGACCAAAGCAAGTTCTCTGGATATTTCTCAATGACAGATTCTCATTGTTGACAGGTAAGCAGCAGGTGGCCTAGTTTAAGCATCTGGTCTTAAAGGTGACTAATTCTGAAGGCTTCTACTGCTCACGGGATTCTACAGCTTGATGGCCTACTCCTATATTTCCAGAATCAAATCTCAAAGCAACATTCTGTTATAAAGTTCTGGAAAATAAATGCAAAGTTTGAGTTCTTACCAGGAAGAGCACCTGTCATAAAGGGAATGAGTCTTCAAGACTAAGAATGCTATGCTTGTCTCCCTCAGTCCACTGGTCTTTTAACCCTTCAGGGTTTTTTATTCTTTTTGTGATGTGGTATATAAAGATATATATAGTATTACCAGAATATATAAATATATTTTTCCAGAAGCAGCTGGTTTTACTTCAGTAAGTTTCCTAAGAAATGTAAACAACAAAGACTATGCTAAGGAACCTAAATTATGGTGTCTCTAGGGGCAAGCAGTGCATATGTGTTAGAATTTATGCTCCAATGTTACATGCATTTAAAAACACACTTGGAACGTCTTGGCTTTCAGAGGCTCTTGAAGGAAAAGTGAAGTGGCTTGACAATTTCCAAAAATTTGAACATCTACAAGAGATTATAGTATGCCCTCTACTTCGGGATAGAGATAAAAGATTTTGTCATTCCAGAGGTACAAAAAGGATCGCTTAGAACTCCTGTCCTTTTTCTGATGTCTGGCACTCAGGTGAGAATAGTCTTTGACAGTCCTCAGCTGTCCACTTGAAGAACAGTCTAATTTAACTCATCTTCGACCATGTGGTTTTAGATGTGGGGACAGTGATGTCATTTTGCCATTCCTGGGACTGAGCAACTCCCATTCTATCCCATTCCCATGTGTACCTGGGAGAATGTCCGAGTATCTTGGACTTTCTAGATGGAGTACTGTCCCAATTCATTGAACACGTTCGTTTTCATTTACTAACAATCTATTATTTTCTCCCTTGTTTTGCTAGGGGTTGTAGCATGTTTTCAAAGAACACCCAAAAAAAACTTCGTCACCAACCAACAGGCACCTTCTCTATGAAGGAAAACGAACTCTCACAGGTAAATAAATGGTTTCTTTTAAAGGCCAACATCTTTGCCACCTTAATAGCTTATTCAATGGCTGTGGGTTGGTATGCAGGAGAAGCCGTATCTACACCTTGTTTTAAGGTGATCAAAAGCATGAATTGGACACTGCCGAGCTTGAACGGGCATCACACTGTAGTAGCTAAGTATGTGCACTCCACTTTGTCCCTGTAAAGCAAGATCATTTATATTTGGTTTGTTAAATCACCGTAAAAAGAGAATGACATCCATGAGGAACTCACCTCAAGTCTGACATATAGTAAACTTGCATTCTGTGTCAGCAAGCACCTCCTCCGGTGACAGAGGCAATCAAGCTACCAAGTGTTTGCTGAGGACACTTTAAATACCACACACTGGACTAAGTAGAAACCTCTGGAAAATATAAAATAATGACTCCATGTGATCTTTGCCCTCTAGTTGGGAAGTCTATCCTAATTATCAGACTGCAGTGCAGCTTCAAGAGTCTTTAAATCCTGGCAAAGGCTTAAACATACGGTAGAGGCGAGTTTTGAGAATCAGAAAGCATGGGGTTGGTCAAAAGACAAGAAAGAAGACAGGAAGATGAGGAACGCCGTAGGTGATGCTAGGCAGATGCCAACCAAGAATTTTTTTCTTTCTTTTCTTTCTTTCTTTTTTTTGGGGGGGGGGGTTGAGACAGGGTTTCTCAATAGCTTTGGAGCCTTTCCTGGAATTATCTCTTATAGACCATGCTGGCCTCAAACTGACAGAGATCTGCCTGCCTCTGCCTCCTGAGTGCTATGGTTAAAGGCGTGTGCCACCACCACCCGGCCCAAGACCTAACTCTTAGCAGAGTACACAGACCAGGAATGCACAGCTGCCTGCCCTGCCCACTCACACTCCAGTCTTCTGTTGGTCTAACCTTGTGCCAATCCCAGGCCTGCCCTGCTTCAGCCTCTCTCTTTGTTGCGAGGAATGAGTAATTGCATAAAAGTTTAATTCCATAAAATTATGGATACGAAGTCTGAGCTCCATAAACAGTATAATGGTGAGAGGATTGCCTCTCAGAAATACACATATTTTCTATGAATTCATTTCTGTACAAAATCTTGACTTGGCACCTACTAGTGAAATATTTGGGGATATGATGGTGCCTATGTATGAGAGACTACAAGAAGGTTCTGGGAGTCATTCCTTCTTCAGCACACGCCCTGAAGGTTGCTGTGTTTGGGGGATGGCTAGGCACTAACAGGTTAGTCAGTGCCAGGAATTGACCGCTGTCAAATACGGAGGGCAGAAAGGCTCAGTGTCTCTTACCCAAGAAGTTTCCATCCCTGTCTCCTTCCTGGGAGGAACATAGAGATGGTGCATTTAAAATCATCTGCAGGTAAAGAGCATTAGCTTTAGGGCCCCTTTGTATCATGAAAAGTCACCTGGCAGCAGAATCCTGGCTCAAACCTGAGACTTAAGATTGGGATTCCAAATTTCTTTCAATCTTAAAAAAGTAATAATGTAACCAAATAAACCTGGTTTTTTTTTTCATTTCCAGAGAGTAGTTTTCCTATTTTTTTGGAACATAACCATCCTTCTACTGTGCAAATTTACACATGCAAGCAGGAAAGTCACCTGATCATGCTTAGCTTGTTCCATGAGACCACTTTAAGCACTTGATCCAATTGCATTGCCTTATCAAGAATTATACTCATTAACACAAATACCAAATTAAAGGGTAACCTGGAGAGATGGCTCAGCGGTTAAGAACACTGCTGGCTCAACGGTTAAGACACACTGCGTGCTCTTCCAAAGGTCTGGAGTTCAATTCCCAGCAACCACAAGGTGACTGACAACCACCTGTAATGAGATCTGGTGCCCTCTTGAGGAAGAGATCTGGTCAGTCGTCAACTTAGATAATGAAACCCAATAAGGACAAGTTCAACAGAACCACAGGGCATAAATTTCATTCAAATTTCTTATGCAACCTAGGTGACATCCCACTCTCAAAATAAGACAAACCCAAAGAAAAGGGAAACCACTTTCTTGTACTAAGAAATTGCTTGGCATTCATATTAAATGATTTTCCAGTCTTCTTAAGTATCTTTTCCTAGTCCCTGGGCCGAGAAACACTTTTCTTATACAATATGAAAACAGGTATGGACAACGTATAGCAGCGTTCTTATTACACGTCCAAATGGAAAACATCAGAGTATGTGTTCATTTTGCAAGTCTTTCATTCTTAAAGGTGAACTGGGACGTCTTGTGCATTCCCTCCCAGCTTTGGGGAAAGCGGATGTTGAGAGAAGCAGAGGAAGATATCCAGTCCATATCTTGCTCAGAAACCTCACTGGCAGAGCACATGGAATCTTACCCTCTCCTGCCACACAACCAACTGCTGCCCCAGGTCCTCAGTTCTTTTCTTAAGGGAAATAAATGCTTTGGATCACATAACTCACTCTTAGCTGTCACAATCAATCCTAAAGTGAAAATCATGTCGACTGGGTTCTTGGGAGGCTCCAAGGTGGCCAGGAGCGATGCCGGAAATTAGACCATTGTCTTACAGCAATGTAGAAGTGAACACTTGACTGACCCCGGCTTCTTTATCTCTTAAAGGTTCCTGTCATTGTCTTTCTTGTTAAGTTTTCCACCAAGGCAACAATATGGCCAGATAATAAGCGCAATATATTATTATTATTATTATTATTATTGGGGGTTTTTTGGGTTTATCACTTCTTTTATTTTACTTTTATTCTTTTGTGTATGAGTCTTTTGCCTGCATGTATGTCTGTACACCACATGCGTATATGGTACCCAAGGAGGCCAGAAGATCCCTTGGAAATGGAGTTTTGGATGGTAAAGATATTATTATTATTGTTACAATTTTTTGAGATCTAGTCTCACCGTGTGGCCCAAGTGATTGGAAACTTGCTACATAGTCCAAGCTGGCATCAAACTCAGGATCCTCCAGCCTCACTCCCAAGGGCTAAAATCATTCCTCACTTGCATTATTTCTAAGAATTCAATCTGCTAATTCACCCACACCGAGTGTTTTTAAAACTACAGCATTAGTAAATAGACTCCTTTTTCATTGGCATTCAAGAAATTCAGCTTTCCAATGGTTTATGTTCTCAGCACAAATTTTTCTAATTACTCATCTCCGAATACTGCAGCTCTTAATTGCCCAAGTCTGTCTATCCAACTCGCACACCAAACTAGCTTACCCCATATGCAATTTCCTGTCTGATCAGAGGGTTTAGAATAGATGCCAAACAGAAAGCCAACAAAGTACCATCAACACAAACATGTGAGAAAATTTCAGTTACAATTCAAATCGGTGTTTATACTTGTTTCCCCTTTTCCACAGCAAACACGATGGTACAAATAACAGCAGCACCACTGGCTCTACCAAGAGTCAAACTGAGGGACCTAAAATAAGTGAGAAGCATTCTTACAGGTTAGGCATTCAGGTGTTTGTTCATTCAGACTTTCTTAACACTCATCTATCTAATGATGACAAGAAAAAACAAAAACCCATGTGCTCTAAATACACTCCACAACTTGAGAGTTTGAGCCAGGAGAGTCCTAAGTCTAGAGAAATAACGATGCACTAAGGGAGAGGTCTGCCTAGTGCTTCTTAGCGAATGTATACTGCAATGCAGTCTTCAAAGCTGCAGTCTGATTAGGTCTACTAGGCATGATATGGGTGCCAGTAGGAAAGCCATGCCCACTTCTGTGTCCAGTACATCTACCATCTCCCTCTGCAGGTGTCCCCCAGTGATACCAGGTTTGTACATGACCTGTAAATCGCGTGCTTTATAGTTCTACCTCCAACACAACGGCCATGTTGGATACAAGGCTTCATTTCTTTTAATATGCCAAGAAATAAATGTGCTTTAGTATCAGTTTTAAAATTCCTATTCTCCAAGTCAGTTCTCCAAGTATATTCTATATTCAAGTATATTCTCCAAGTCTATCTTAGGTATAACTTGTAAGTAGAGAACTCCAAGGGGAAAATAAACTGTCTAAAGAAAGAAAGGATTTGTTTTCCATTTACCAGTTAGCACTTTCTCATGAGAGTTGAAACAGGGAGGTAGTGTTGTCTTGACTTCACTTTCTGAAGAATGGTGTTCGTCAGAAAATGATGTTCCGGACTGGAGTTGCGCATGTATGCTAACACTGCTTCCCAGCGTCTGGCAGGATTTACAACGTCACTAGAATTATCCAGAAAAGCAACTTCAACTAATATATTTATCATGTGTTTCCTCCTGATACTTCGTTTTCATTCGCCCCTCTTCACTCATGCCTCCTAGACTGCATATTTATCAGGAAGGAATATACTACTATAGCAATGAAAGTCTACACATTTCAATTTTAGACATGGTATCTTTTGTAATTTACAGAGCGGAAATGACAAATTTGTCAAATTTGGTTGCAGGACAGCCAAGTCTTAGTGGGTTTATTTAATAATTAAACTGAAGTAAAGGATAGTGACGGTGTCTGAGGAAAATGCAGGCGTGGTTAGCCACCTGCACCAGGAGCGCAGAAAGGCCGTTGGGCAAGGGCCAGGCACTGCAACAGTGGAGACCCAGTCGCTACGGGAGTGCCAGACAGTCCTGGGAAAACCAAAGAAACACTAAGGGAACAGTAACTTGTGAGGGGAAGCAAGGGAGCAGAGGTAAACCGATGGGTGAGAACAAAGTATAAAGACATGTTTGTATGGAAACACCATTTCCATGAGAACTTTAAAAATTCAACAGAAAACTGAATGAGGAGAGTGCAGGCGAAGAGGAAAATGCATCTAGTGAGTTTCTAGAGACGGCTGGATGGAACTAAAGTAATTACATCCAAAAAGAGGCTAAACCAATTTTTGCAAGGTAAGATTTATGAGGGAATTTATGGCTGTATAAATTGGCTTTAGGAAGGAAGTTTGATGCTTACTCCTCATGGGAGCTTTGGCAATAAACTAGATGAGGTAACTTTCAGGATTACTTTAGCCCAGAAACCACACATTTACATGCATAAGTTTTCTCTGTGAATATCATTAAGGAGAAAGTTAGCATAAAAGTATAGAGAAAAGATAAAAATAGCTCAAGGACTATTTTAATATAAATTCTATACAGCACAGAAAACAGTGTTTAACATATGACAGATCACATGCTTAAAATGTGCATATTAAATTCCTCTGAGTTTAACAAACATTTGAATTAAATAGGGAAATAAATAATTTATTTTGGGGCAGTAGGATACAGGAAAAACGGTAACAAAAACAATTGGGTACTGGATCTTCACAAAAGTATCTTTAAATGTCTAGGTGGTTATTAATTGTATATACACAATAGAAGAAAGGATCAAATATATTTTTTAAAATTTTTTTGGCTTTGTTAATTCTTCACAAACTTAGTCTGAATGATAAAGAGGGAACTTCTCAACCAATATGACACTAATGAATTCTTGAGATCGGGAACTTAATTAGTATCTTAAATGAGACAACATTAAAACATGGACACTCTCTGTATCCAAGTGCAAACTCCTAATATTTGGTGAATTTGTAAAAAAAAAAAAAAACAAAAACCCAGTTAACAGCATGTTCTCTTTTAAAGCAAGCAAAACAATCATAGTCATAGGATAGCATGTGCTAGAAAGAAATGGCCTTTAATATCATCTCTGACATATTAAACCGAAGTGGCAAGGGTCCTTCCACTATACTTTACACAGACCTAAATGCTGTCTTGTAATATGCCAGTTGTAATCGGTAACTTTCTAATCACTGGGATTAGAAACTACAGTATTGACTGAGCTAAACTCTTTCAGAAAATAAGGCACAACTACATGATCACAAGTATGAACAATAAAATAATGAATCCCAAAACTAAAGGAGAAAATACTCATGCAAAAGTCTGAACAAAGGCTATGGATATATGACCCAGTTCAGAGAAGCACAGAATGTCAGACTTGTGTCTAGACCATGTTACAGTAAGTTCATTACTTCTTAGAGACACAGTGGTTTTTCAATTCTATTTTATACGATTTTACATAAATTCAGGAAGTTTATACACAGTATTCACATGTGCAACAAGAACAATTTGATCGTTAAAATTCAGGCAAAGGGCAAATAAGACGCGGCAATATGTGGCACATTATAATGATAGATCATTCATCAAGCTTATGTATAGGAATACTAAATTGATGGCACATTTAAATCGGATCAGTTACCTGTGATTTTCATAGCCAAAGTGCATTAAAAACTGCTAGAGTTAAGCAGGTCACAAATATCAAAATATACAGCTGTCGTTTGCCTTCCACTTTAGGCTAGACATCTTATGCAAATCCAAGAGTAAAAAAGTAGCCGGAAAGACCTCGAAACTATATAAAATAATCATAAAGACTTTTTAAGGGGGTGGGAACATAAGCTTGGCAGTTGCTATCTCATGTCGCCGTAAGGAAACTATTAAACTAGCTAATTCCACTTTCAGAGGTAGTTGAACAAAATGTTGATTTGCACACTGCACTGAGGTTTTTGTGTTTCCTTCTTTTCTTTCTTCAAGAGGAATACGTCCTGTATCAGCAGCCTTGCCTGCTTTCTGTTAGAACAGCTCTGTACATACAGCTGATTGGCCACAAACCAGCACATCTTGATTTCCATGCTGAGGTTTGCAGCTTGCAAACCTGATGCCAATATATTTTGCAAGAACTGGGACTCTGTATGTGCCAGCTCTATCCCACAGACAATAGAACACTACTAACAAATATCTAAAATATGCAGCCAAAGGGAGCTCAGAACTTTTTATGAAAAAAATGTTAAATTTTTGTTTCTAATACATACTAAATTGGTAATAGTTAAGAAAAAACAATGGTCTGGCTTCATTTGTGTAGTAGCATGTGGGAGGGAAACTATTTGGGACCTACGACGTGAGATTAGTTGGGGCAAAACAAGAAGACTACCTAAAAACACATGGTTTTATTTGCTGCCAGCCGCCTCATCTTTTGTGAAGTGGAGGTAAACAAAGGGAAGACTTCAGTGGCTTCAACTAAAGGATGAATTTTAACCCAGAATTTTCGTGAAGCAGTGCTGTGAATGTCTGTATTTTTTAAACATACTTCAAAGTATTTATAAGCAAAAAACCAAAAGCATGGGACTACTTGAAAGGATTTACAGTGATATAAAATGCATGAATAGCTCAGTTTATATTATCCAACTATTATTTTTAATAAGGAGCCATTGTATCACTTTATGATATAAGCTCAAGGATATATATTTATCCAAGTCCTGGGACTTAGTCTCCTTATTAATTACTGACAGCAGCGTTTAACTTTGCTTAATAATTACAGATACAGGTTAGTCTCTTCTTGTTTGTATATGTTATAAGTATGTCATAAACATGAAAATTCCTGCATAATCCTGACAGCACGTGTGTATTGTAAATTCTTTCTTGTAGATGAAATATTAGCTCTTATCTTTCTCTGCTATTGTTATGAAATGACTGTACTGACTGAATGTGGAACTTCATATTTCTTCAGAAGGATAATTTACAAACCAGTATGTGGTAAGTTCAGTCTTCAGATGTTCTCCATCTCCAGGTTACAGGACCGTGAAGCTAAAGCTCAGTCCAACAGTGACAGACAGATGATCCTGATGGGGTCTAACAACCTTGTTTCTCTTTTTAATCATTATTTAGGAGTTCCAGGGCTATACACACTCTCTTGTTCAGCTGTAATGTAATTGATTTCATAGCACTAGTTATGCAAAGTTAAAAGATTTCCCAGTTTACACGGAGCCCTCATCAGAAACACAAAGTTGACCTTCCACCTCTCCAAATAGTCTTTCTTTTCTATTGGTCAGAGAAAGTGTAAAGAAGAATTCTAATCTGTTTTTAGCACTTTATAGGGTCTTCACAGACAGGACAATAGCAGTATCGGCCCCATCTTTAAAAAGGCTACACTGCATGCACAGTTACAGTGAAGCTGAGCTACACTAATCAAGACTGAGCCAGGTAAGGGGCAGAAGATTCATTTAGAAAGCAAACTTTATGAAGAGGCTGGTAGAACAAAGTAAGGCTGTAGTGTGAGCTAATTTCAGAAGACTTTCCACCAGCAGAAACAAGACCAGACCACCACACAGTGCTATTACCCTCCAGCTCAGAGTGGAGAGTTTTATATAATATTTTAGGGGACAGTGTGTGGGTGTCTAAAATAAGGTAAGGAAATGGAAAATAACTCTAGTTTTAGAAATACAACCCTAGAAGTACCATAAAATAAACCATTTAATTTTACAAAGGTGTTCATCAAATCCACTTGAGAATTTAATCAATACTGCCAAAACAAAAACGATGCTTGACTTCATGGTTAGTACGTCACTTTAGCATAAACTGCATTTAGGACACTCAAGTAATCAGTGTATAGCATAACACCATCATTGAGCCACAGACCTATCAAGGAAAAAACAGAAAATCTTACACTCCTGTAAGCGTGAACACCAAGAGAACATATAATATAATCAGATAACATAATATAATCACTGTGTTATTGTGCAATAGAAACCACAACAAATGATAACAACCATCCATACACTTTGTACATATAATTTGAGAGGAAGAAACTAAGGAATTGTGTTCATCATTTGTGAATAATTAAATTATATTTAAAAAAATACATTGCTATTTTCCATCCAAAGATTATTTACATTTCATTGGCTAATTCTGACCTTGGCGTGAAAGCTGTCTGGGGGATTAAATGGAGAAAAGTAATCAAAACTAAACCAAAGTCTCACAAAAATAGAAGAGTTTTACTTGATACTGGTAACATTCCAAAATATATGCATTCCCATTTGGCCTGCTGTGCACCCAGAGTCCTAATCAACTGTACTGGAAGTCAGCGTTAGTGTGACACTCCTGCAGCCGGGGTGCCCATCAGCCTTGCAGGTCATTGAAACATGCATCACACACACGGACAGGCTTCTTCGAAGAAGGGGTTAAGGCATTTTTGGCTGAGCACTCAGCGCAGAAGATATTTCCACACTGTCGGCAGTGGTGCTGTTAAGACAAAAATTAAACCATTTCAAAGCACAAAGGTGATAGCAAGAGCATTATAAAAATACATGACTGTTACAAACCATACCATCAAAGTGTGCTAACAGATTTCAGTACGTGAATTTATTTCCTACGTAATTTAAACCTTAAATTGATTAAACACTATGGTAACATTTTAGGTAGCCTTTGCTTATATCCTAGAATGCTTATATCCTAGAATTCCCCAAAGAACTCTAGGAAACCCTTCTTTAAAGTACTAGAGCATTCCTATTAAATGGAACACTATTCCTAGTCACCGACAGTCTCGGGGACTCTATCTTCACTTGGGATTAAACATAATAGAATTGTTTATACACATTTCATTAAGTCTCTGCTTTTGCTTCTTTTAAAAGAGCTCAAATATGCTGGGTGGTGGTGGCGCATGCCTTTAATCCCAGCACCCAGGAGGCAGAGGCAGGCGGATCTCTGAGTTTGAGGCCAGCCTGGTCTATTCAATGAGCTCTACAACAGTCAGGCCTACGCAGAGAAACCCTGTCTCAAACAAACAAAAAACAAAAAATCTCAAATATAACTGAAACACATGAGTGTGCTCTCTGGCCTCTCCCTCAGAAAACAACTGTCCAGAGGATAACAGTAGAAAAACATGTGATGGAAACGAAAACTAAAGTCAAACACATATGATAATCCGAAACTAGCAAGCATTGACTGATGTTTAAAACATCTGTTGCTGAGAAAATGAATTGTAACAGTTATCTAAATTATTTGATTAGTAATAAAATCTCGGGAGTCAGAGAGTAGGGCATGAACCTGGTAGATCCAAAAGGCGACAGAGGAAAGCCCAGTTGACCCTCCTCTCTGTTTTTCCAAGATCCAAATGGGCCAGCAAAACTCCTAAGCCCCCCTCTTTTCTCCGTGTCCCTCTCCCCATCTGAGTCCGCCTAAAACAGCTCTTTGGTTTATTGGGTCAGCTGAGCATGGGCTCCGTCCTCTGAACGGAGGCTCAGTTTAAGGACAGTTTCGGGGGACAGTGGCACTGCTCTGGGCAGGGGTCACTCACCCGTCTGACTGTGACGGAAAAGCACTTCCCACAGGACATACAGTTTTGCACTTCGTTGTCTTCTGCCCACTTTCTGTTCAATGCTTGCGTGTGTTTGATCTGTTTTTAAAAAGTTTTGATACATTAAAATACTAATATTTTGCAGAATGATGAATTGCTTATTTCTAATTTGTTAAAACAAAATTTTAAAAGTCAGATGCTTTAATCAACTTCCAGTTGTCAAAATAGCTAATTTCTAAATCTGAATGACAAAATCAAATTAATAAAGTTTTATTCCTCAGAGACACTGACAACTACAAAGCTCTGGCAATTTCACATTCATTGCGTTGTAACAATCAATGTTTCCTCATGATTGTGAGAGAAACCTAAACCACTTCATTTCTATTGTTTTCTTTGACACAAAGTCTTGACCCGGTCCAGGTTGACCTTCCAACTTGAAGTAATCTCCCCACATCTTCCTTCTTAGTGCTGGGATTAAAGTCTGCACCAGCAAGCCTGCTTGAGATCACCTCTTTAGATACTTATCAACCGACTTGTTACTTTGCATTCCCAATTTTTTTTTTAAGTTTTATTTATTTATTATATATAGTGTTCTGTCTGCATGTATGCCTGCATGCCAGAAGAGGGCACCAGATCTCATTACAGATGGTTGTGAGTCACCATGTGGTTGCTGGGAATTGAACTCAGGACCTCCGGAAGAGCAGTCAGTGCTCTTAACCACTGAGCCATCTCTCCAGCCCATAAGAAATATTTTCTTCCTTCTTAGGTTTTTTTTTGTTTTTTGTTTTTTTTTTCGGTTTGTCGAGACAGGGTTTCTCTGTAGCTTTTAGAGCCTGTCCTGGAACTACCTCTGTAGACCAGGCTGGCCTCAAACTCACAGAGATCAGCCTGCCTCTGCCTCCCAAGTGCTGGGATTAAAGGCGTGCACCACCACCGCCCAGCGCATTCCCGAATTTTTTAATTCCTTTCTCTGTGACAATCCATAAATGATGTCATTGTCAGGTGAGAGACATCAGGAATGTCTTGTATTTCATATAATCACCCATAAAATCAATAGGATATCTCTACATGGATAGTATTTATCTGAAAATACTTATTCAACATGGGTTTTATCGTGGCTTCTGTGTGGTGTACAGTACTGGAGATTGAACTCAGGTCCTCGCATATGACAGGCTAATTCTCCACCACTGAGCTACATTCTCAGCCCTGAAGGCTGTTTTCTAAAGGCAGAAATATTTTTCAGTAAGAAAAACGGGAGGATGGGAGGGCAGCGCACAGCACCGGTGCCTTACCTGGAGGGACTGGTTCTCCCTGCCCAGCTCCTGCACGGCTGCGGTCGTGTTATCCAGCTTCCTCTGCAGCTCCAGAACTCTGCTCTGCAGCTGTTCTATTTCACCTTCTCCTTTAAGGCATCTTACGGGATAGATTGCAAAGATATCACCAACATTTAAGAAACCTTTCTGGAATAGACGCAATGGACTACTTTGGTAATTTTAAATATAATACATTAATTTCAGCTATTTAATTTCTTTTAAAGTCTGATTTTTTTAATGGCTGCTTATATACCTAAAGAGGTTACACACTTTCCTCCATTCTGTGTTTAGTGGGGAAATGTGGCATATGACAATCTATTACTTATAATAGGGTCAAACTAATTTTTAAATTTTTGTTTTTGTTTTCAAGTCAGGGTTTCTCTGTGTAGCCCTGGCTGTCCTGGAACTCACTTTGTAGACCAGTTTGGCCTTCAACTCAGAGATCTGCTTGCCTCTGCCTCCTGACTGGGATTAAAAGCATGCGCCAGCCACCACCAGCAGCAAGGGCAAACTAATTTTATCAGGCATCAATCACCTTTCTAGTAGTGCTCTTCTTTCATCCTGATTATTCTGAACTGTCGCTTCTAAGACAGCAATTTCACCCCGCAAGTCATCCGTTTGCTTCTCAAGCTCACTAACTCTCCGCTGACTGGACTGCCACTCCTTCTTCACGGTGCCCAAGTTCTCATTCAATGTTGTGAGCTGCAGGGTAAGTTCAGCCTCCTTCTCTTCATGTCTCTTCACTCCTGCTTCCTTCTCCTTTATTTCAGAACGCTGAGGGAAAGGGGGGAAAGGGAGCTATTACATAAGTAGTGCAAATTAAAATTTCTACGTATTGAAATTAAAATACCAAAGATACAAATCATACTGCTTGGAAAGGAGGCAGGAGAACGTATTACATCATACACTAAAATCCTGATTCTGCACATATGTGTGACTTAAGTAGGTTTGCTCAAATGTCATAATGCAGTAATGAGGATCAGCAAGGCTACAGCTGGAGACCCTGTAGTCAGTCAGACAAGGCAACAGGTGCGTGCTAAGAGAAAGCAGAGGTCCTGTTGACAAGGCTACAATCTCTTGCCTCAATGTCAACCCACCAAAGCCATAACACAAACCCTCCAGATCGACTAAAAACTTTGGCAGTTATCCAGTGAGACGTGGAATCGGTTCAGTCAAGGAAAGCCAGATGCTAACTATGAGGTAAACACAATGCAGGGATGGAAAAGCAGATTCCAGGCATCATAATTCCAACCTCCATGTCTATGGCTGTGTGCTTGCTTGTTTGTTTCTACACTAAAAATGCTCTGCTATTTATATCTAATTGGATTTTCACCCATCTAAACTAAAATGTGATTAAAAATAAAATATTTCCTAAAACAGCAGCTATTTGAACAAAATTGGTATCTTTTCTATTTCAGTATAAAAACCATTTCAATAATAGTATCTAGGTAGAAAATCTTCCTGGACTGAGTCAAAGCTCCACTTTAAAGCACATTTCCTGCCATTAAGTTGGTTCACCTACCAGCTTCGCTTCCTTCTCAGAAAACTCCTCCTTCTGCTTCTCTTCCTCCTTCTTCACCTGCTCTCGCAGCTGCCGCTGACTTTCCTTCTCCTGCTCCAGGGCCGCCTTCAGCGAGTCCACTTTGCCTTGAAGTTCTAGTTTCTGCTGAATCAAAAGTTGTTTGGCATCCCTGAGATTTGATACTTCCTGTTGAAAAGAGCCAGAAACAAATCATCCCTGTGCCCAGGCTCATTTTCTGTTAACTCTAACACAAGCTAAAATCACTTGGGAAGAAGGAATTTCAATTGAGAAAATGCCACCCCCACATGGCCTGTGGGAAACCTAGGAGGTATTTTCTTGACTGGTGTGGGCGGGCCCAGTGGACTGTGGTGTCGTCCCTGGGTGCTATGAGAAAGCAGCTGAGCCACTGAACAGCGCTCCCCTCAGCTCTGCTTCAGTTCCTGTCACCAGGTTCCTGCCCTAACTTCCCCCAGTGAACCGAGAGTCATAGAATGAACAGGCCCTTCCTCCCCAGGCTGCTTTTGGTCATGGTGTCCATCACAGCGACAGAAAGCTCACTAAGACAACTTTTAATCACTATGTCAAATGGCAGCTAAAGTCTATGCAACTTTTCACAACACCACACACAAGTCTTGAAGTTCAATATTTCAAACCACTGACGCGAAGTGCAAGATTATTTACTTCCTACTCACTAGCCTTTCACACAGGTGATACTTTACATGTGCGTGTTTTAATTACTTATCTGAAACAGATCTCCATCTTTCTTTCAGTTTGCTCACTTAACGTGTTTATTGGATCATCATTTAGTCAGCAAACATAGTATTACACTTTGAGTACACATTGAATCAGATCAATTCAGTGAGTTACAAAATCACACACACTGGAAGAAGAGAAGCTGAGGGGAGCCCAAGAAAGCATCCGAGCTTTCCCACGAAACTGTGTCACACTTCACAAAGCAAATGGTAGAAAGTTTCTCCAACTGGCATCCTAGCTAAGCTTCTAAGGGATAAAATGTTAAAACCATAAGATTATTAAGGAATTTTAAGAAGAAAAATAATTGAAAAAACAGACTCTCTTAAATCTAAACTTTTACATGTTTATAAATTACTAGTAAACATAATTTTCTAAAACAGTGTCCTACTTCATCATTTCAGATCTAAACTTATTCTGTATCTGCTTTGCTCTATTCAGTAATCAGAGAACAAAAGTAGTTTCAATATGGATATGCATATCATGCAATAAAGAAAACTCTGACTGTAGTATTTGCCAAAAACAACAAAATAACATGTCTATCACATAGAGAGCTCTTTCCCAATCTCTTATTTCATGCACTTACTGATGAATGTAAAGAACAGATACACAGCCTGGACAAGAGGAAAGACACCGTGACCTACCTTTATGCTTTCTTGTTGGTGGGACTTGAGTTCTTCATTGAGTTTAGTGATTTCTTTTTCTTGTCTACATTTAATTTCCTCCATCTCTGCCAACTTAGACTTTTCATTTACTAGTTCTTTTTCTTTTACTGACTGCGGAGAAATTATAAATAAATTTAAACCATCCACTTTCTTAAAAATTAGTATGCTAAAATGTTGATATTTACGACCCCGGCTGGTGCCTCTCTACTGAGGTTAACTAGAGCAGAATATGCATCTTCCCCTCCTACCTAACCTGACAATGTCACCACTGAGGTTAAGAGACTGTGACATGAACGGTGCCTAGGCAGAGTAAGGCTGTGACATACAGCAATACTACACATTTCCACAACTGCTATTGCTATCACTGTTTTTATATATGGTTCACTATTATGGGTAGACTTTTCAATCTTCAGGTTTTAAATAAATAAAAGTAATTTTTCAAAAAAACATCTACTAGGGATAGAGTTAACACTAAAACAAGATGTGTCTGAGCTAAAATCGCTGCAGTTAAGCACCAATTAAATATCGCCTGTCAGAACTTGAGACATAAATCCTGAATGCTGTCCCTGCTTCACAATCCCCACTCCTAAAAACACTCATGATTTTTATAATTAAAGGGAAAATTTCAATTTAGGGAATATAAAAAAATTCTATGGTGTAAAAAACATGATTATAGACCCTCAAAAAGCAGTAAGAAGACTGGGTAGACACCGCAAGAAGAGGTGACGAAGCACAGAACCTCCGATTACACACGCTCTTACACTGTCTCAGACCCGCTGGCAGCCACCACGCTGGAGACAGGGTTGACCAGCTGGTCTTCCAGACTTGGGCAAGTCTAGAGTTGAAGGACGTTACCTTTTCCCTCTGGGCGTCCTGCAGTGCTTTACTCTGCTCCTTCAGTAGCTGCTCTTTCTTTGCAGAGTCCTGCTCCAAAGTAGCTTTGGCAGCCTGCAGTTCTTGAATTGATTTATTTTGGTTTCCAATTTGATTTCTGTTTGAAATCAAGTCTTCTTGTGCCAGAGAGAGCTTCTCTTCTACAGACTTATAATAAGTTATAGCCTCAAATTAATGATTAGTAAATTTCAACAAACATAATAGTTAGTAAAAGTACAATAGCAAACAGTACATAATCACATATCAATGAGACATGAAAAAATTTTTAAAAGGAAATACAGTTGAATACTTTATATGTACATGCACACACTTTCTAGGATATATGATGTACTCTGGCCTGGTAAACATCTTGATAAACAAGACAGAGTTTTTTCATTGGGGATATTTCACAACTGTCAATCTGATCAACAAACTTAAAGAAATGAATTTAGCCTTATATTTAAAGCTGTTTTCTGGCCAGCCAATGGCCCATCCTCTGCATTGCCTTTCTCAGGGCTGTAACAAGGATATAGTTGATGTCATAGCCAATGACTGCCCTAAGTCCCTCATGCAGTAGTGAATATTGTCGTGTTAATAGATTCTGAGTCACTATGGAAACCAACCTTTGAGTATGTTGTGAAGGAGTTTCTAGATTAGGTTAATTCAGGCAGAGAGACCCACCCTAAATGGGGGCAGTACCATTCCATGGGTTGGGCTCCTGGACTGAATGGCAAGGACAGAAGTGAGGGGGCTGGGCAGCAGCACTCATCTGTCTCTATAGACACAATGAGACTTGATGCCTGAGCTCCTAAGTCCAGGACTTCCCATCATGGTGGATACTGTTTAGTACTGTGGGTCAAAATAAACCCTCCGTTCTTCAAGCTGCTTTTATCAGAACAATGAGGAAAATAACAAATAAGGAGTGAGGTCCGTTTCTATCATAGTTACTGACTAGCTCATTTTTGAGAAGCTGAAGTGGAAGACAGCTAAAGTGCCTGTTAGTTACATTCGGGAGGAGTATATATGTCCTAGGAAAAGTGAAATCCCATCCTCAGCTACTTCTGCTAAGAATGTGCAGGAAGTAAAGACTAGGCAACAAACTTCACAGACCTGACTGATGGAAGCGCCCAGCTCTCACTAGAGAAACACTTCCCTTGAAAATGAGGCAGATAATGCAACTCAAGAAAGGATCTCTGCCTGCTAGGATTGTACCTAACACACAGTTAATAAAAAACAAAGTAAAGCTGGGCATGGATGTCTATAATCTCAGTACTGGTAGGTTGAGGCAAGAGGACTGCACATGAGTTTGAGTGCAGCCTAGAAAACATGGTGAAACACTGACCCAAACATAAATAACTAAACAAATGAATAAATAAATAAATTAATAATATCTAATTTGAAGATTATGCTCCTGAAAAAGGAAAGTTACTTCTTACCAGTAAATCAGTTTATAATTCTTTCAGTATAAAGCTCAATCTTTAATAACAGCCAGTAGAAGTCTAAACCATTTCACATTTAGTCAGGTAATACCCAGAGTCACCTTGGGTTGTTTTTTAATAATTGAATAATCAATTATTAACTGAATATCCTGCATAACATGGTTCTTAGCATAGAAGAGGGGCATGTAAGGTAGAAACTGAACAGAGAAGCTGAGCAAATGCTCACCACCAGATACACAGGAAAACAGTGTGAGACACTGTGCAAAGTGAGGTGTGTAGCAACCCACCTATGCTGTAGGAGGCTGCTTGTTTGTTTTTCTGGCCACTCAGACTCCCGATATAATCACACAGAAACTATATTATTTAAATCACTGCTTGGTCAATCACTTAAGTGTATTGCTAGCTAGCTCTTACATCTAGTATTAACCCATTTCCATTATTTTATATTTTACCGCCAGGCTTACGGCCTACAACCAGCAAGGTTTCAGCATGTCTGTCTCTGGCAGCAGCTCCATGGCTTTTCCTCCAACTCTGCCTTCCTTCTCCCAGCCTTCAGTTTAGTTTTCCCCGCCTACCTTTGTTCTACTCTATCAGGCCAAGCCAGTTTCTTTATTAACCAATGGAATCCTCAGCATACAGAGGGGAATCCCACATCAGGCTTAGATGTCAAGAAAAGATAGGTTTTTAAAAGAATAAACTTTACTGGGCTAGGGGGTATAGTTTAGTGTAGAATATTTGCCTGACATACATAAGACCATGAGTTTGATCTCAGCACTGAAATAAACAAGCGCATTTCAAAGCCTACTGCATAAATCTACTACAACTATAATAGGGTAATAGAGATTCTGGTCCAACAGGCTTGCTAGATCCTAGAAAGCAGTAGTGCCCCTAAGAAATTCTGTAATAATGTCAAAATGCCCACAAAACCCTCCAAGTGTCATTAGTTTATAAGATTTCAAATGCATGGCCTCTAAAAATTTAAATTTATGAAACCCATTAATCAGTTCTTTGAAGTCAAGGTGAAACACTGTGTCACGAAGTCTTTTTGAAGATGCCAAGGGCTACTGGTCTATCCTGTGTCTGAACATCTACTAAAACACTCCCACTTGCTCAGCATTGCTTCCCTTGGAATGCTCCTCCTGGTTCACTTCTTTGTTCTTTTCCTATCTGTAACCTAGCCACACCCATGGCAAGAGGCAAATCACTGAGTGCATCAACTACCAACTTAACAGTGATTGTACCAATGACAGCATCCCCCTGGGAAAAACTTGTGGTCCCTTGTTGTTCCTATTGCTTATTAAGCAAGCTTTCCCATATTTCTTTCAAATAAAACCTTTACAGTGTCAGTTCTTCCTTTTTCTGATGTCTGATAAAGTGGTATAAGAGAAAGTACTGGGATGAGAAGATTTAGGTTTAATTCTGTATAGTCCTACAATTTTCACTTTACCTGGGCATAAATTTATAAGTGAATTCCATTTCTGTTCTTTCTGAACAAATAGCACAGGCTGTAGCCAACAGAAATACCCAATGAGCAAAGGATTTCATAAATGATCCAGCAGATGGGGCTCATGATGCAGATCAGGCCAGACTTCTTCAACCCTACTGGTGTCCAAGTACACACTGTCACCCTGAGGTATACAACAGGATTCCTTACCACGGTTAAATGTCACGTTATAGAATGTTCTTACCCTTCTTCTCATACAAGAGATCAGCTCAGGGAAGCAAAAGGGCAGTAATGGTAGATAGCATCTCTCTTCCTGGTCTACAAACACCCGTTCTTCCTCAGGAGCTTGTTCAATGGGCATCTACAAACAGCTTGCTGGGATTTGTTCTAACACACCAGTTTTCCATACCTTAAGGTCTTGCCTTGTGGCTAGAAGTTCAGACTCCTTGCCATAGAGGTCAGACTGAAGCTGTTGCAGGTTTGCCTGGCATTTGTCATAGGCGCTTTGTAACGCTGACAGCTTTTCTCTGTCTGCTGCCTGCTCCTGGGCTGCCTGTGACGACTGCTGCTGCAGCTTGGTCTCCAGCTCTGTCTAAAACATGCAGCCCTTGTTTAAAGGAGAACGCAAGCGCAAAGACAGCCACATATAAAACAAAATCTGTACAATTAAAATGTCGGAAAGCCAGTTAAACTGCATTCATGTCCTAAAATTCGATTTTAATAAAGAGTAGAGCACTTTAAATTTATAAAGTCAGAGAACTACAAAACCAACAACTTCCCATTTAAAATGTAAAAGCAGTCAAGGTGAGTGAGAGATACTCCACCAGTAAAGAGTGGGGGCTGGGCCTGAGGGCCAGAAACAACACTGTGACAGAGGACACAGTGCAGATTTCTTGGATGACATTTTAAGGCTGAAGTAAGAGAGATTTCTGCATAAAAGAAATTAAGAAGTCATTACAATGCTGTATAATAAGTATGTAGTTTCTACTCTTGAAAACTCAAGAGCAATTCTGGTAACTTCTACAAGGCATCATTATTAATAACAAGACAAAGAATGAAAATTTCACATAAGTTCAAACTACTCTAAAACCAATTTTGATGTCTTGAAAGAAAATGGCCCAATTAGGAGGTGTGGCTTTGTTGAAGAAAGTGTCACTATGGGAGTGGGTTTTGAGGTCTCTTTTGCTCAAGCTACACCCAGTGAGACAATTCACATCTTGTTCCCTATGGATCAAGATGCAGGACTCTCAGCTCCTTCTCCGTATCACATCTGACTGCATGCGCCATGATGATAACGGACTAAACCTCAGAACTGGAAGGCAGCCTATTAAATGTTCTCCTTTATGAGAGTGGCTGGAGCCATGGTGTTTCTTCACAGCAATACAAACTCTAAGACACCAACTTATCTTTAAGAATATTGAGGAGATATATAAAAATATGATGTATTTAAAATAAACCTGCATTTCTACTAGAAAAATAGGCTTGGCTTTTAAAGTAAATGCGTATCTTTCATAGAATGAGGCAGTTCTGACAGAGGCTTACAAGGATGGGGGCACTGGGAGAATAAAGAGACCCACGGATGGGTACCAAGTAGGATTCCTAGGAGAAACAAACACCAAGACTGTGATTTATAGTAATTTACTGTATTTTACAAAGAGTTAGAAGGTAAGAGTTTGGGGGTTGGCAACATGAATAAGTGATGTTTAAAGGAAACAGAAATGCTAATTTATCTAATTTGAACATTAAAAATTGTACATAAGTTTTTATCTTATTATACTTTATTTTATTATTATCCTATAGAAGCCTGTTCGTTTTCTAATGAGACACAGAAAGGGCGTGGATCCAGATGGGAGGGGAGGTGAGAAGGAAGTGGGATGGGTGGAAGAAGGGGAAATTGCAATCAGGATATATTATGTGAGAAAAAAAAACTATTTTCAATGAAAAAAAGAATATACACAAGAATAGAATTATCCCTGCATCCATTAATTAAACTTCTATAAAATAAAATGATGCGTTAGTTTAGTAAATATGAAGCTGATGTTATCAGTGTCCTCTATGTTTCAAAACCCTGCATTATCTACAACTTACTGGTCACTCAGTGGTGTTTGATAGTTAACTGTGTCCCTTTCTAAAGAATTTTCTTCCACCTAGTTTCCAAGACATGTATGTTACAGGTTCTCTTCCTATTTTGTTGGTCATTTCTCCTCAAATTATTTTACTGGTTGCTTTTATTTAACTGTATCTCTCAATATTGTAGAACTCCAAACTTCTGGCATTGGCTTATTATAGTATGTATTTAAAAAAAGATCTCTTCTAGAACTATAACTTTAAACACCTTTTATTTAACAAGTAATTTTAACCTCTCTCCCTGAACTTCAAACTGTTATTATCCAGGAACTTCCATGACATCTCCCCTTGAACAATCCACAGGTACCTATCTCAACCTGAACTCTTGATTCTTGAGAGCAGCCCTGCCCAACAAAAATAAAACAACAACCACCAAAACCCCTACTATTTCATTACAATCAAATGGCACTGTAACTATCCATGTGTACCACTTCAAATCTAGAGCTACCCTTGACTCTTCTATCTACCAGGAAGGCTCCACGCTGGTGGCCCATTCTCCACACATAGGCCAGCATAGCACTGTCTGGTCACTGCAGCGCAGTCTCAGCACTTTCTCTCCTCATTCCTGCATTTCCTGTTAGTCATATACCTGATTTTGGCATCATCTAGTAAAGTAGTATAGAGCATATGAAATACATATTAACCCTAAATCTGAAAGAAATCTTGTAATCATTTAATAAAAAGAAAACATGCAAATAGTTGTATTCTTAATCAATTAAATTCTGATGATAAAAAGATGAAGTTTCAGAAATACTTGGATATGACACTAAATTCTGAGGAAAAAAGACTTCAAACACCAATGTGTATGATCAAAATAAAATAAAAAAGAAGGCATTAACAGGTGTAGCTCACAATACCTGTACAAGACAGACTCCTTCAACATCCCATCATAGATAGGGGCAGGCTCATAACACCCTTGCCTGGCTGAAGGGCCGCTGACAGGTAAAAGCTGCCTGGGAATCACTTTTCTTCAGGGGAAGAGCCACTGGTGAGCGGCCCATGCTTCAGTAAGTAACCCCACACTCGTGTTTATGCCAGGAACCTAATTAAACTCAGTTGGCATTTTTAAAAAGGACATGATGTCTTTTATTCATTAATTGTTGTTACACATCTATACATATAACAACAATTAATGAAAAGAGAATAAATTTGAAAAAGAACATTGGAGGGTTATATGAGAGGATTTGGGGGGAGGAGATAGGGGGAAAGATCATGTTACTATAATCTCAAAAAATAAAGGAAATAATTAAAAAAGAAAAAAAGTAGTATAGGAACCTATTAGGAAGACGTGGCAAAGGTAAGATGGAGAAAGATGAGAATAAGGGACACAAGCAGGACCAAATAGATTAGATACATGTGTGAAATTGTTTAAGACTAAAAAGATTCAGAAAAAAAAAAGTTCAAAAAAGACGGACTACAACTATACAAAGTGGACCAAGAGGTGAGTGACCAACTCCCCAGCTGGACATCCCGGTCTCTAGGCCCTAGGTCCCTGGCCAAAGCCCCAGGTCCCTCTCCCACCAGTCTTAGCTGCACCAGCCGGCCAGCAGGCAAACCTTCTTCTACAGACAAGCTGCTTCAACACCATCTCTTCCCCAATCGATCAGTCCCTGTAATCTACAAGTCCCACTCTACCCCCAAACCCCGGAGACCTCAGCGGCTCCCTGAGACACAGACAGCAACTGCAACGATCAGTCCAAGAGAGACACTGACTATAAAACTGGACCAAGGGGCAAAGATGCTGCTTGCATCAATTGTAGGAAGAGATGAGTAGGCGCCAATGCAAGGATGCAGTCGATAACCCAAAAAGCAACATGGCAACACCAGAACCCAGTGGTGATACAACAGGAAGACCTAAACATCTTAACCCAAAAGAAGCAGAAGAAAAAAAACCCTTAAATATAACTTTATGAAGATGGCAGAGACTCTTAAAGAGGAAGTGAAAAATTCCCTTAAAGAAATGGAGGAAAAGACAAAACAAAAAAAAAAAGGGAAATCAATAAATCTCTTAAAGACAAGAAAACCAAGAAAAAAAACGAAACAGGTAAAACAAACACTTCAATCAGTTCAAGACTTGAAAACTGAAATAGAAGCAAATAAACAAAAATTGAGGGAAATCTGGAAATGGAAAATCTGGGTAAATGAACAGGAACTACAGCTGCAAGCATAACCAACAGAACACAAGAGATGGAAGAGAATCTCAGACACTGAAGATACAATAGAGCAAATAGATTCATTGGTCAAAGAAAGCATTAAATCCAACAAATTCTTAACAGAAAACATCCAGGAAATCCAACTCCATAAAAAGACCAAACCTAAAAATAATAGGGATAGAAGAAGAAGAACTCCAGCTCAAAGGCACAGAAAATAACTTCAACAAAATTACAGAAGAAAACTTTCCCAACCTAAAGAAGGATATGCCTATGAAGGTACAAGAAGCTGACAGAACACCAAATAGCCTGGACCAAAAAAAAAGTCTCCTCACCGTATAATAATCAAAACACTAAACATACAGAATAAAGAAAGAATATTAAGAGCTGAAAAGAAAAAGGCCAAGTAACATACAAATGCAGACATATCAGAATTATACCCGACTTCTCAATGGAAACCCTCAAAGCAAGAAAGTCCTGGACAGATGTGCTGCAAAAACTAAGAGACATGGATACAAGCCCAGCAAAGCTTTCAATCGCCGTAGACAGAGAAAACAAGCCATTCCAAGACAAAACCAGATTTAAACAATACCTATCCACAAACCCAGCCTTATAGAATGTACTAGAAGGAAAACCCAAGGAAGTTAGCTGCACCCATGAAAACATGGGTGACATATAACCTCACACCAGCAAACCCCAAAGAAGAGTAACATACAAACACTACCACTGAAAAATAATAAGAATTAACAATCACTGGCCAATAACATCTCTTAAAATCCATGGACTCAATTCACCTATAAAAAGACAAAGGCTAACAGAATGGATACAAAAACTTGTACAGCTGCTTTGGTGGTTTCTCAGAAAATTGGGAATCAACCTACCTCACCCAGCAATGCTACTCTTGGGCATATACCCAAAGGATGCTCAATCATACATAAAGGACATTTGCTCAACTATGTTCATAGCAGCATTATTTGTAATAGCCAGAACCTGGAAACAACCTAGATCTCCCTCAACTGAAGAATGGATAAAGAAAATGTGGCACATTTACACATGGAGCACTACTCAGCGGCAAAAAAAATGACATTTTGAAATTTGCATGCAAATGGATGAAACTAAAAAAAAAAAAAAAAAAAATCCTGATTGAGGTAATCTGGACCCAAAAAGACAAAAGCAGTACTCACTCATAAGTGGGTATTAGACGGAAAGCAAAGGGTAACCAGCCTGTAGTCCACGACCCCAGAGAAGCTAGGTACAGAGAGACAAACATGGATTCCCCCTGGGAAGGGGAAATAGACAAGATCTCCTGAGAAAATTGGGAGCATGGGTGTTTGGGAAGAAGGGAGGGAAGAAGAGGAGAAGGAGGGGAAAGGGGATGGGGGAGGAGAACATGAGGGAATGGGATGGTCGAGATGGGGGAAGGACAGAGAGGGAGAGCAAGGAAAGAGATATCTTGACTGAGGGAGCCATTCTGCGGCTTAGCAAGAAACCTGGCACTAGGGAAATTCCCAGGAATCTACAAGGATGACCCCAGCTAAGACCCTAGGCAATAGTGGAGAGGGGGCCAGAACTGGCCTTGCCCTGTAGTCAGACTGATGACTACCTTAGTTGTCCTCATAGAACCTTCATCCAGCAACTGATGTAGAGATCCACAGCTAAGCACTGGGCTGAGCTCCCAAGGTTCAGTCCAAGAGAGGGAGGAGTGATAAAATGAGCAAAGGGGTCAAGACCATGATGGGGACACCCACCAAAACAGCTTCCTGAGCTAACTAAGGGGAGCTCACTAATTCCGGACTGAGAGAGGAAAAACAAGCCTAGGGCCAAACTAGGCCCTCTGAATGTGGGTGACAGTTGTATGGCTGGGGCAGTCTCCGGGCCACTGGTAGTGGGACCAGGATTTACTCCCACTGCTTGAATTGGGTTTTTGGAGCCCATTCTCTTTGGAGGGATAACTTGCTCAGCCTAGATATAGGGGGAGGGCCTTGGTCCTGCCTCAAAGTGATGTGCTAGACTTTGTTGACTCCTCATGGGAAGACCTACCCTCTCTGATGACTGGATGGATGTAGGGTGGGAGGAAGGAGGAGAGAGTGGGAGGAAGGGAAGGAGTAGGAACTAGGATTGGTATATAAAATGAGGAAAGATTTTTTAAAAAAATAAATTAATAAAAAAGAAAGAAAAAAACAGTTCAAAAATGCAATTATATCCTAATTTCTGATTACATGTGAAAGCACAAAAACAAATGTTTCTACACTTGCCTATATTTTTAGAAAATTAATTTCATGTAATATAGCATAACAGAAAAACTAGTAAACATAAAGCCAAATACGTACTGTTTTTAATTTGTATTCTTTTTCCTCTAGGACACATTTAGGTTATTCTACAGACTAGGGATTGTACCCTCTTTCCCAATTAATATGAAAACACTAAGACTGAGGAAAGAGCTCATGCGGCTCCAGTATTTTACACTAAGCACAGTCTGTTTCACAACTCATTCTGGACAAGATGAGAATGTGTTTAAGAGTATAAACCAGATGATTAACAATAAATTGTCCCCTTATTCTAAGAAATAAAATCATTCTGATATAATATAAAATGTCAGCTATAGTATATAAAATCTGACATTGCTGAATTTCTAAAATACATTTCACATCATGATTTCTGTCATTATTTTCCCATAGTGATTTTTTTTCCTAAGACAGTAGAAGTGTTGCATAAATAATTGCCCCATGTCAAATATTATTTCTATGTATTTTTATACAAAGACATCAATTATTAGACAAATCATTAGCATCAAAATTTTAAATAATAAATTAGCTGACATTTTCAATGAATGAACAGGCAGACTTAAATCATATATCAAACATAAGCCATATATTTAACAACAATTTAAATATATACTAACTTATTTATAATAAATCTCTCAATTTTTACCTTCACTTCCAATTTTTTCTTCCTACTAAAAAGATAAATAAATTTTTTATCAATACCTTTTGTGAAACAGCATTTTTAACTTCTCCTTGAAGTACTTCAATTTGTTTTTTCTTCTGTTCGGCCGACTGCGTTAGCTGATTTATGTTGCCCTGAAGCCGCTGCTCTTCTTCTTCCTTTCGTTTTAATGTATTTTGTGCCCGTGTGACTTCTTCCTTGAGTGAACTGAGCTCCACCTTCAACTGCTGAGAAATCTAAAGGAAATGAAACCTGTCTGACTCCTTTACTCACTCAAGTGCATCTTCTGAGTATCTGCTACAAGGAACACACTACTCTGGGCAGGTGTCACTAAGCCTGTTGGTCACCTTCCAAACATGACTTATTTTATAAACAACTAACAATATGAAATAGCTGAAAACTGTGTATTAAGTGTACAGAAATATCTTTGTTGCTATATAGTCATAATCAAATATTATCATTGCCTATGTGGCTTTTTGTCAATTTGACCTAAACTGGAGTAATCTGTAAAGAAGAGCTTCATCTGAGGAACTGCCTCCAGTTTGGGCTGTGGGCAAATGTGAGGGCATTTTGATACAGGATTGATGTGAGTGGGCCCAGCCCACTGTGGGTGCTGCCACTCCTGGACAAGTGGTCCTTGGTATATAAGAAACTAACTGAGCAAACTTTGAGGAACAAACTAGTAACCAGCATTTCTCCACAGCTCTGCTTGAGTTCCCGCCTTGGCTTCCCTCAAGGATGGGCTGTGATCAGGATGTGTAGGCACATAAATCTTTTCCTTCCCACCGTTTTTTGTCAGTGTTTAGCACAGCATTAAAAAAGAAAACTAGGGAAAGCTATAAAATAAGTCATGTTTAAGAAGCTATTAATTTTTTCAACTATAATGTTCTTTAACCCATCTAATTAAAATTCTCATGGTTAGCTGATTCAATTTTATTCTTTTCTTACTTATATTCCTTAATTTGGCTCTTACTTATATTCCTTAATTCCTAAATTTTAGACAAGTTTAAATTTTGTTAGTAGTAAATAGAGCACAAATAACAATTTTAAAATAAACATGTGAGCCATTACATTTTAGAGAAATAAACATTCCCTTGATGCCCATATCAGGATGAAAGCAATTGGAAAATACAAAGACCTATTACACTTTACATATTCATAGTAAAGAAAAGAAAACTACCTCTTTCTCTTTTTCAAGTGACTTTTTCAGCTCATTCTGGTCCTTGAGTGCACTTTCTGTCTGTACTTGAAGTTGATGCTTTAATTCTTTACAAACCTTTTCCTAATAAAGGAACATTACACAGAAAATGTCAGTAAGAACTTACAAGCGGTTTATCAGCTTAGAAAGAAAAATAGAAGGAAATAAGCCCCCCACCCCAGCACACATGCCAGCTGGGCATTTTAGTAAGATAATGACTTCTGCATAAGAAAATAATCGCAAACCACTAACCAAATCCAAGATAGCAGCCTTTCCTTTCTGATTCTCTTTCTCAAATTCACTTTTGGAGTTCTTTAAAGAGTCAGAAGCCTGTGAGAGTTTTGCTTTCGCTGTGGAAAGCTCTGCCATCAGAGCTGCTTTCTGGGCCTCCGCCGCTTTCAGTTCTGAGCCTGCCGCCTGGAGTCTGTCACTCAGCTCCTTGTGCTGTCTCTTAGCATCTTGACTTAACTTTTCAAATTCTTGTTTCAAGATCACCTTTTCTTCCTCTTTCTTGGTAAGAGTTTGTGTAATATTTTCAAGGGCTTCAGATTTATTCTGCAGATCCAATTTTGTACTGGACACTCTGGATATTAAAAAAGAATTTTTAAATTAATATAAAATTTACCAATTAAATATATCCCAGAAGAAATAATTTAAAGAACCAGAAAATCAATGAAATGTTTATTTCTCTAAAATGTAATGGCTCATATGTCTATTTTAAAATTGTTATTTGTGTTCTATTTATCACTAACAAAATTTAAACCACTGAAAATTGCCTTGAAACATCACATTAGATACACTATTTCCTTAGAAAAGGAAAAATTATACTTTGTAACTTAATCCAGTCCTGTTGTTAACAGTAAGTCATCAGAGAAATTCAGATAACAAATCCTACAAAGTCGACAACAACCAGCAAAGGCTTTTCAGCCTCCTAAAGTACCTACTCAGTGTGCTATTGCCTAAGCATACACAGAACTCTGCCTGTTCCCTTAAAAATATAAAACATTTATGTTGATGAATCTGAATATCAAAGCATTTACCATAATATAGTAAGATATTTTTAAAGGACTCATTTTACTTAAAAAATAAAGACAAATAGTTTATTTAACTCAAATATATCAGATTATAAAGTGATCTGCTCTAGCACTGATCCTTTTTGTGTGTGTGTGTTTAATCTGGACTTTATTTCTAGACAGTACTCATCATGTAAGTACTAACTTTCCTGAGAACCAATGCAAATTTGATACAGATAAGATGGCTTTGATCATGTATCACGCTGTGGTTTTACACCCAGAAAAAGGAGCACACTAACAGTCAGCATAAACAAATGTGAATGAGGCATCACAATGCAGTCAGTGTAGAAGAACTAGTACACAGAAGAAAACTCTTCATTTGGTGTCCTTGTCTATAACTTTGATATATTCAAAATCTAATGACGTAATATATTAATATCACCTCTGACCCTTTGGTTTATGTTGAGCTTTAGCATTATTTACTCTGATGGAGACCTCTATTCTAAGAATGAACCATAGTTTCTCCAACTCAGGAAAGAGTGAATACTTCATTTCCTAATTTATGGCCTTTTGTTTTTACTGTATTTTAATTTCTTTACTCTGGTTAAGTCTACAGCACTGTATTGGAGATGCATATTGGATGTGAAAACATTGTATGTTCCTTATTTTAGGGTAAAAATTTGAAATTCACCATCATTGCAATAATATGGTCTGAAAAGTTTATTATACCCAGCCTTTAATATGTTGAACCTTCCTGTTCAGGACCTGTATTAGTAAGGGATTTTTAATTTGTCAAAATGCCTTCTTGAACTGCTTGAGATGTTCTTGTGGTATCTCTCTCTCCTTGTTCCACAAATGGTAAGTATCAACTATACTGGTTTCAGGATGGTGTGCCTTGGGTATCACTGAATATCTGGAAGATGGAGGTGTGATCAAAGTGAATGATCTTTGGATGTTATTATGAAATTGGTTTTCTTGTGTGTTGCAATATGTTATATTCATGAGGAATATAAAATAGAACATATTAGCACTGAACCTTTAATACAGGTTTTCAATGGAAGAATGAATGAGCTCCACGAATGAGGAGGTGAAAATCCAACTTTAAGAATGAACACTGATTCTGGACGTTTCCTTACACTCAAAGTACTGGCTATTACTTATTGTCAACGTGACACAAGCTGACTAGTGGGTAAGCCTATGGTGCACGCCTCTGACTGGTGTATGAAGGCCTAGCCCACGGTGAGCAGTGCTAGCCCTGGGCAGGTGGTTCTTAGTGGTTTTAGAAGGTAGGCTGAGTAAGTTATGGGGAGCAAGCCAGGAAGCAGCACTCTGCTTCAGCTCCTGCCTCCTGGTTCCTGCCTTGACCTCCAGTTCTGGCTTCCACTAATGATGACTCTAACCTGTAAGAGGTAATAAACCTTTTCCTGTCCAAATTCTTCAGTGTTTCAGCACAGCAAGAAAAAGCAAATTAAGTACTCAATAACATCAAAGCTGTACAAATTTACTACAGAGTTGAAAAACAAATCATTCCTAATGAGTACCCATTCTGTACTTAGTATCTCAGAGCAGAAACTTGACTGTTCTTAAGTGACACATATACACGTTCCAGTATTTAAAAAATTTATATCAACTATTTTAAACCAAATCTTATAGAACTAAGTGAATAATGAAAAATGAAATTAACTTTAAGCAACAATGGCTTTATGTTTCAATGACATTAACATCAGTAGTATATAAAACCTGCGGCGTACACACACACACACACACACACAAACACACACACACGCACGCACGCACGCACTCACGCGTACAGCAAAGCAACACTGTGAGTCTCTCCGAGCAGCGAGCACACAGCACCGCAGGAGACAAAGTGCACAGTCAGCTTACATTTCCTTCTCCTCTTCCAGTTGTTTACCAAGCTCTGCAGCTCTGAGCTCCAGGTCGGTACTCAGCTGCCTCTGCTGCTGTAGACTCTGCAAAGCTTGCTCCTTGCTTGCTTTAAGTTCAAGAGCATCAGCTTCTAGTTTCTGTGGGTGAAGTACAGCATCCACTTGAATTTGGCAATAAGTAATCCATTATCAAATATTATAACATTCAGTCTGCATTCAAATTGTTATTGACAAAATAAACAAACTATATTTACAGAAACCCTTTCTGAAACCACTACTGAATGAGGAAATTATTCTGCTTAGAATCTGTCAGAGAATCTAGATTAGGCTTTTTACATAAGTCAGTGGTGTTTTTTAAAATTAATGATAGAGAATCAACTTATAAATATTTATTTAAAAAGCAAAAGTTTGTTAATTCAATTTTGAACAAAATTTAACAGGTCATTCCTATACCCACTTAAAATACATTATCTATGCATATGCAGCTATCAACCATGGAATAGCAAGATGCTTAACATAAAAATAAATAGATTTGCCATGTAGTCCTCGAACTGACATCCACTTACCTAACTAGACAGCATTCAAAATTCCTGACTTTGCTTAATTAGTGTCTTAGTTTAGATTTTATCACTGTGTTTTATAGTGTACTACTAGGCAGTTCACACATACTATTATGTGTCTGATTTTTCAAATTTATAAAATCAAACATAGGTTTAAATAGAAGCAATGTGCTTTCTATCGTGTGTGTGTGTGTGTGTGTGTGTGTGTGTGTGTGTGTGTGTGTGTGTGTATGTGCGCGTGCGCACGCATGCCTTTGGGGGGTGGAAGACAAATGTCAAAACTGGGTGTCTTTCTCAATAACTCTGCCCCTTATTTCTGAGACAGGATCTCTCATTAAACCTGAAGCCTGAGATACTGCTAGCCTGACCGAGCAGTAAGCCCAGGGACCCTTCTTTTTCTGCCTGCTCTCACTATCACGCCTGGCATGTTACATGGATGTCAAGTCTCCAGACTCAGGTCCTTATGCTTACATGGTAGGACTTAACTGAGCAATCTCCCTAGCTCTCATTTTAATTATTTTCCTAAATGAAATACAAAACATAGACATTATACATGCCAACTGGGCACCTACTAATGTTACACTTAAATCGAGTTAGACATATCTTTGTTTGTCTTTTCTCTCTGCTGAAACTTTCAAAAATCATTTTTCTAGGTTTTTGAAATGTACAGTATAAGGTGCTATTTTACAAACACGAATCATGTGACGGCACACCAGAGATTCTTTTCCCAATTACAGCCATTTGAGAAAGGTTCCCAAATAAGAGTTCTCTCTGCTCACTTTTCTATAATATATCATTACCTATTCTTTTCAACCATATCTAATTTGTCATTATGATTACTGTTGGCATTTTAAAAAATCCCATAAACAGAATTGTAGAGCTGCAGTCATTCTCTCATATTATGCTGGTATAGATGCCCACGTAATAATAATTCTATAATCCTTATAATTCTGTAGTCATACATCATGCTTCAACTGATTATAGAAGGGCAGGTTAACAGGAAACCTAAGAATATTTTGTTTAACTGTTGGTAATTCTAAACTCAGATTTCTCTCTGATATGCCTAATTATCTCATCTTTTTAGTAAATCAACACCTCACTTAGAATTATCTGAAGGTAAGGTTCAGCTTATAATGGTTTAAACACATTACTAAATTAGAAGCAAAATCCAAAAAGTAAATAAGTTTTGAAAGGGAAAACAGTCACTATACACAGTATTATTTTGGAATAAGATGTAGGGAAATGGAAAATATCAAAGGGAAGGAGAGTCTGGGCCAATAGAATTATACTGTTTGGTGTCTCCTGGAAATAATTCACCCTTTACAATAAAAACAGCACTATGTAATGGTTATTTAGAAAAGCCACCCATTAATGAAGGAATGGAAAATTAAGATGGAATTCAAAATTATTGATACAGCAATCTGGAAGTTTTACACCACTTCACCTTTCTCTGTTACGTAAGTCTCTGCCTCTATGGAGCTCATCAGACTCCACAGCGGCCGAGTAGGAAACACGACAAATTCAGCTGTTTGTATACAAACCCTAATTTGGCCTTCTAAGTCTTCTGCCTTCTGTTCTAAAGAGAGGTTCTTCTCTTTGTACTCCTTTAGACGGCCCTCCAGCTGACTGCAGTGCTCCTGCTTCTCCTCTAACTTCGCCGTGACCTGATCCAGCTGCACAGCAGCCTTATTCAACTCCTGCAGAGAAACACATGGAAGAAAAGCCGGAGCACCCGATGTTCAAAGTGAAACTGAAAACTGTAATTTTATATAGGCAAATATCTGGAGTAAGACTTCAGATACATCCAATGACTTATCAGACATTATAAAGGCCCACTAACAAAAAAAATTAAGTTGTACATAATGTAAGGTCCCAAGCTTATTTGTGTAATAGTTAAATAACTTAAACATTTTTTAGATTTATTATTTTATGTACATGAGATTTTTTGCCTGAAAGCATTACATATCCATTCCTCTGGCCCCTGTAGTACTTGCCCAACTGGTTCTAAAAACTCTAAAAATGAGGGTATGGAAGACTGTTACAAGATTATAAAGTGGGTCATCGTTTTAACAAATCAGCAATTAATCTAACCACAAAATATGAGACTACACTGTGCCATTACCAGACTCCCACCTGCTGTTTGTCTTGCAATGCATTTTGAGCTGTATCCAGATGATTCTGCAGATCAGCTCTCTGTGCAGTTTTTGCTGCTTCTGCTGACAGTAATAATTCTGTTTTGGCTTTAATCTGAAACAAAATTTACAGATTACTAAACCCCATGTTTGACTGTTGTCTTTCTCTCTCTTAAGACACATTAGTTTTGTCACAAAACTATTCAGAAATTACATAACTGCAACACTGAAAAATTTATATGTGAAGGTCTCCCCAAGAGAAGCAGGTATGGGAGGAGACTCCTGGTGCTGGTCAGGTGACGAGAAGCTCTGTGACACCAGTACACCATCGTGGTGGGAAAATGTGGAAAAATGGTTCCAAAACTGGGGACACAGGTCTGTGACATGGTATGTAAGAAGCAAAGGTGAAATAACTAAGTTCCACTTCATGCTACATGCTTAGACCCTGTCTTAGAAAGTCAAATAAACTGCACACTCTTTTTCAGGGGTTAGGCCACTGTATTCAGGAAAAATTGTCAGAGTTCCCCAGGATCACAACAATCTGAACTATGCCACACAAAATGATGGCGCCACAAATCTGGACATCAGTATGGAGTCCAAACAATAAAACAAACTAGAGGCATGTTTAAAATTCGCTCTTTCCAGGTAATTTCTCATATCAAAAGTTTTATTTTTGATGCTCATGAAAAGCCCAGAAATTACACATTTAAAACCTCAGGCTTTCCACAGTAAGTTCTCAAAGAATCAAATGATCAAATGAGCTAAAAGTTGTTCCTTCTTTATCAAAAGTGACATATATAAGTATTGAAATAACTTTAGCACAATCCACCACTAGTAAGAAAAGCAAAGAGTAGAAATAAATATAAATACATTTGAAATTAAATAAAATTATAATAAATCAAAAGAAGACCAGCAAACACAAAAAATCTAAAATATACATAATAATTGTAATTTTTAGCAGAAAAAAATCTCCAAATAATGATTTCTCAATAACTCAGTACTTGATCTTCATGGAAATAATGTTTCATAAGGTATCAAATGCATGAAGATCAGAGATCCTGCCATTGCTGCAACTTACACTGTTGCAACTTACGCAATAAAGCCTTTACTTAGTAAGGCACTAAGAGCCGGCTCATGATATTCTCACAGACACGGAATGTGCTAATTTACCTTCATACTGTGCAGACCATCCTACTAGGAAGTACCTTGGAAGTAGGAATCAAAAATTATGTTACAGAAATCACCTTTGCATAGGGAGAAAGAACAAAAATATCTGTGGACATAGAAAACCTCAAGAGACTAAATAATTTAATTTGTAGTCTCATTTTCCACTAACAGGTAAAGTGGAAAGTACATGCGACGGGTAAGACCTAAAACTGACGCTTAATGCATGCATACTCATTAGACAACATACTTACCTGTATGTCAAGCTGAGAGACCTTCTCCTTGCTTTCATTTAACTGACTGCTTAGCTCATTAATGCTGGTTTCTAGGGAAAGAACACGGTCTTGTGCAGCCCGGAGATGTGCCTTCTGCTCCTGGACCTGGTCATGCAAATTCTCCTCGGCCTGTTTATGGCTCTCTGACTGATTCTTCAGCTTCTCCACCAGCTGAGCCAGCTATTTCACATGCAAGAGTTTAATTACAAAGTGTACACACCACAGCGAAATGAAGACTCACACTGAAGCAGCATCAGAAAACGGAACTGCTCTATACTATACTAGGTAATATCAAGATTTTTCCAGTAAAATTATTCCTATCTTCCATAACAAGTCAATCTAGTATTCCAATCCTTAGAATATCAAATTAAGATATATTATTTTTAAATCATCTTTATTCAACTAAAATTTATATGCAATAAAATTCACCTACCTTGTGTATAAAATCTGAGATTTAATAAAGGTGCACACTCATTGACACAAGCAAGGTAAAGAATATCTTCATTACGCAAAACTACTTTCACAAGCACCTTGTAGTCATTCTTGCTCCCCAGTTCTCCCACTGATCTGATTGACAAGGAATTCCTTGCACACTGTAGGTATCTCTAAGTTGTCAGACAAGTTATACTTTCTGTTGTTTTTACTTTTGCAATGTTATCTTTTCAAAAGCATACATTTTTTTTAATTTAGATGAAATTTAATTCATCTGACATTTTTTTCATATACATGGGACTTGGGTTCTTTAAAGTTTTATGTTTAATGAGTTTAATAAGTGTTCCCCTCTGGTGCTCATTACTCTTTGCTAGCTTACGAGATGCTGCCGATGGAGGCCCTGCTCTCTTCTCGGCTTTATTTTGAATGGTTTCAACTGTTTTGCTTGTATGTTCACTGTTTTTTTTCTACTGTCAATTTTCAATTCAAGTATCTTAACTTTTTCTCTTTAGCAGTTCTCTACAGGTGTTCTGTATCATTCCCATTTCTCATCCCATTATTGTGGTTTGTCCTTTACACCCATAAGCACTAGAGGGTATTTTAAAGTCTTCCTCTGGTAACTCCATCATCTTTCATTTCAGGATCTGTTTCCACCAAGTTTTTTTGTATTGTTTCATTTTTCAGTGCAAGGTTAATTTTATTAGACTTTAAGAGAAAAATATAATACAAGTTAGGTGAAAATCCCAGCGACTACCGGAAGATAGAAGAGAAAGTTATGCCTTTCAAGTCACTCACGAACAGACAGCTTACTAGGAAGAAAGTAACGCTGTCAAGAGTGGAAGTGGGCTAAAGAGCTAAGGAAGGGACCCAAGGCCTCCAGGGAATGACTTTTCTACTGGTTATGGGTCACACTCTGCTGCAGCTTCACAGATCCATAGCCCTTGGGCACTCACTGTGACACTAATCTGAATTGTGCTGTCTTCTTTCAAAGAGCGCTGTGGTTTGTCCCAGCAGTGGGCTATCAAGGTTTGTCTTTACTTTCTGTTAGAAGCAGCACATAGGAGCTTTTCCTCTATGGTTACTGCTCATGTAAGGTGTAGAGTGTCTGGCGCCCTTCCTCTCTGACTGGCTTGAACATCTTTTTGTGAGCTCCAGTTGACTGCCTAAATACAAAACCTAGAATTCAACCAAAGCCCCCGGCAGATCCCTCCTGAGATTTGTGATGCCTGTGTCTCCAATGCTAATTCCGACCTTGCAATTTAGCCTTGCAGACTAAGCTGCCTCCCCCTCCATGAAGCTGACCTGCACTCATCAGTTCAACAACGTCACTGTTCTCCTTGGATTCTCCAACCGACAAGCCCACCTGGAAAAACATGTGTGGCTCAAAAGTCAGCCGAGTAAAGGCTTCCATCTGGTTCCTCTTACTCAAGGGTCACAGTCCTGTACTTTACCTGTTGTCTGACTGGAGAGTTTTTATCCACTTTTTCCACTCTTCCGGTGTTCATGGAAGGAGGCATAAATAGGTAATTACTCCCGGTGACCAGAACCAGAGGTACATAGACTAGTTTTTGCTCATTCATTTTAAATGTGTGGCTCTCTTAATCATGTTTCTTTTAAAATTATTGTTTATTACTGTGTGTATGGGTATGTATGTTGTGGGTATGTACATATATTTCCTGATAATATTTCTATATCAAGCAGTGTCACATTGAAGATAACTAAAGAATGCTTTATAAAACTTAGGCTAATGAAATCCTCACAAGAATTCTTCAAAACCAACTTGGAGGTAATCCTGGTGGCATTTACCTAAAATTCCACTCGTAGGAGGCAGAAGTAGGAAAACAAGTTCGAGGTAAGTGTGGTCTGCATAGCAAGTTCCAGGCCAGCAAGAGGCACAATAATGAGTCCCTATCTCAACAAACAAATGAAACAAATAAAATGAAGTGGGTAACCAGATCTGATGGCATTCAGGAGGTGAGGCAGGAGAGGAACAACTGGAGGTCAGGCTAGGCTGCATGTGTCTCAAACAAGACAGGAAATACAGCAACAGCTAGCCGGACACTTGGTAGAAAGTCACATTACACCCTAACTCCCCAATTAGAAAAGTGGTATAACCTACTCATTCTTTATTTGACATGCTTTATTATTTAAATAACAATACTATATGACTTAATTCTTCCAAATCAGCAGTTATAAATTATTTTAGTTATTTATTTATTTTGGGCCAAAATATCAAAAGAGCTCTAACTGGCATGAAACTTGATATGTAGACCAGGCTGGCCTCCAACTCACAGATCTGCCTGTATCTGCCTCTGCCTCCTGAGTGCTGGGATTAAAGGCGTGCACTACTGTACCCAGCCTCAGTTAAAATGTTCGTACATTTCTAAAGTGCATATGAATTTTGGAGTAATAATTTATTAAAACTACTATGAAGCTATTATTATCTAAAGACAAATACATTATCAAAATATAAACAACTGTTGAGTTTGAAATATTATGCAATACTCAGTAATAGCTAACATTTGATTACTACATTTAACTTATTCATTTGTTGATCATTTCTTTATGAAACACCACAAAGGCCAAGGACACATATGTCCCATCAGTCACATCTCCATTTTTCCAGAGACCTAGTGATTTACCTCTGTCACACAGGTAATAGATTACCTCCTGGGACATCTGTTGTCAGAGCATGGTAGTAGCCTTCAGTACACAGTGACCTACCTTGATGTCAAATATGATGGTATAAAAAAATAACATTTTAAAACAAGAAAAGCCAGGATTATGAACTGTTTTTATAAAACATTCAATATAATTCACAAGGACTTGAGCAAAGCTCAGAACCGCGTTAGCAGTTCGCACATGCACCTGCTGTTGCAGCGTGTGGTTTTTCTCTTGCAACTGCTTAAGAACGGCAGTCTCTCCTTCACCAGCTTGGATTTTTGCATAAAGATCCTCTCTTTCCTTTTCCAGCAGGGAAATATTTTCTTTACTCTTCTGCAGTAAAGCTTCAAGGTTCTGGATCTTTTGGTCCTTATCACCAATCTGACGTAACACTTGTTCCAAATCATTCTGTAAAGAATTAAACTACTATTTTAAAGATGAAAAATTTAAAAAGTTATTCCTAAAACATGAGAAGATTGATAATTTTAATCATCCAAAGTGTTGGTCCTACATCTTAAAAACTATTACACTTTATTGTGGTAAATTAATCAAAATCACATATTTAATAACATAACTCTACATTATTTACAAGCATGAATTTAACAGAAAAGCTTACATCACACTTTCCCTAGTCCTCTGAGCTTACTTCCTTGGCACTGGATCTTCTCCAGACACGTAGAACTTAGTACCTGCACCAAGCACACTCCTACCTCAGAGCCATTAAACTAACGACCTTATTGCCTGCAATGCTTCCCTAACAGCCAAATGATTCTCTCCCTCCTCTTCAATGTCTCCTCAAAGCCTTTGGCTCTGCCTTCCTCTTTTTAACAGTCAAGCAGTCTTTGCCCAGAATAAAGCCCTAGCTTTACAGTAGTCCATGCATGTTAGTGACAAGTAGATGCCCAGCGTGTCTAATGATTTCTGTAGTGTGACAACATCGAAACTCCGTCACTTTCAAGTGTGCTTCTCACTCCTCTAAGCTCTGGTCATGAGCAACCACATCGCCCACTTGCTCTCAGCTCCCAGTCCTGCCGCCCAGAACCGTCTCACATTTTACTACTCTTCTGGAATCCGAGTTCCAGGGCAGAGCTCTCTGCAGAAGTCACTGTTTCCATTCAGCACTGAGATCTGGCTTTCACTACGCAGACTCCATCACCCATCTCCGGAGCCTCTATGTGGTTAGCCTATTCCACCAGCAGGACAGGAGGCTGGCCTTCCCCTGCCTTTTTACTGCCATCCCTGCTTCTAAAAGCCCTGTGCTGGTGTAGAAGCATACTATTCTTCCTAATTCTACCCTCTACTGTTCTCTGCAAATCCCTACCTGATTCACTGAAGAACTCAAACCAGATTTAGTCATTGTCTTAATCTCAATTTCTGCCAATTTTCTACAAAATATAAAATGCACAAAGAATTAAGAGCACAGCCTCAACACCCACATCACTTTCATCCCTGGGCTGAACTCACTCTACATTGCAATCACCCACATGCACAATTCTGTAACAGCCTGAAATTATGAAAGCTAAAACGTATGGCTGTCTTACTCTGACCACAACTTCATACTTTCCCATTCCATGACCTCATCTCTGACGCCAATCACTCCAGTTTCCTTCCAGATGACTCCCTGTAGCCTCGCTTTCCTGTCTAAACCTCATACATGAAAGCAGACTATTCTTGCAGTCACATCCTTCATTTCCTGTCACCTCACAGTATCTCAGGCAACCACCCCACAAAATACCAACTAGATCAGTATTGCGACCTGTTTCTTCACTCCTGAACTTCTGAACATTTCTAGAATAAAAACACAAATCTCCACAGATTTGTATCACTAAAGCACCAATCTCCATTAAACAATTAGAATCATCTTTCCAGTCGTGTTTTTACTGGAATAAGATCCTCACCTCAACATTCTCTGTAATTCCTTGAGCTTCAGCACTCCCCCACACTCTCAGCCCCTGCTTGCCTGGCACAGCTGTTCTGCCGACGATCAACCCTGACATGCAGGACTTTCCGGAGATGATCGGCCTTGATTTTACCTTCGTTTCCCTTTGCACTGTGTCTGTATATGGCTGATATTTACCTCCTTTCCCTGAATGTGCCCATATTTGCTTCCTTCCTTTAAGCTTCAGTGGATAAGCCCAAATATATTCCCCACTGTGTGTGGGAATGTACCACAGCTTCTTATCATCAAATTCCCTTAGCTACTTCTTTTCCCGTGAAATCTCTGTCAGTCTCCATCATGAACAGGAAACCTAATCAGATCTCCTTATTTCTTAAAATTCTCCCTGAACCAAGTTTCCCTCGAGTTTCTACCCAATCTTCATATAATTCACATTTAAGTTTCAAACATTATTTTATATTTATTTTCCTAGCTCCCACACATCTCTCACTTACTTATCAGTTATATATATTTCATTTCTATCACCTTATTAAAATTATACTAAGCAAGATTATCAGTTTATTTTAAAAGTTTATCTAATAGATACTCATCTACATTACATTTTTTAGATTTTAAGCTCCAGTAAAGTCTAACAGTTTAATTCATACTAGCTTCAGTATCCTTGACCAGGAAGTTTTAAAGTAATTATTTTTATTTTATGTGCATTAGTGTTTTGCTCGCATGCATGTCTGTGTGAGGGTGTCGGGTCCCCTGCAACTGGATTTACAAGCAGCTGTGAGTATGGGAACTGAACCCCGGTCCTCTGAAAGAGCAGCCAGTGCTCTTAACCACTGACCACCTCTCCAGCCCCATGTCCATGCAATTTTTACCTGGGATCTACTTCTATCATCATCTCTACATCTACCCCAGAAATAACAGACTCAGTGACGCAGGCTGCCACTTCTAAGAAGTCTCCTGTAACTTAACTTTTCCAGACTCTGTTTGGGTCAGGTAACTATCATCTATGTTCCAATAATTACTTTTTAAATGTATGAAAAACTATATTTATTGTTTTTAGTTCTACAGACTTTTCCCATTTCCACGAGACTTTTCTTGGCCCATATTATGAGTAGGGAACGAGGAACTGAGCATATTCACCCAAACCCCTTGCTCTCCCCTCAGAGAGTCGGCTGCCATTTCCAGCGGGGTCTATACACCTAGATGAATAAGTTAATTTGGAAGAACTACAGAAAGCCCTCTTAGCTGTTGACCTCTCCGAAAGTTGTCATGCTCCCTTTCTCTCCCACAATAGAGTAAAGTCCCAGCATAACCCACAGTCGCATAATCTAGTTTCTCTCTTCTCTCCTGGCTTGGCATTCCTTTTGTACACGGCATGACAACAGCACTTAGATGCCTGTGAGCTGTGCTTATTTACCATGCCTGTTGCTCGCTTCCCTCAGTAAGCACTCCACGACAGCAGACATTTTTGTGTGTTTTACTTATTGCCATAAATAGATACAGAATTAGTTCCTTGGCTGAGACTAGACATAATGATGTTCACTTATTGAACAAAACAAGTGATAAATAAATCTAGTATTTTTATCTCTATGTGTCTGACTCCTGTGTCAGACAGAAAGACTACATACTGCAGAAATGACTTACTGTCCCCCACAAACACCACAAAATTCCTATGTACACATCATGAGGCTATGCTTCCCAGAAGGCAGGCACTGTGTCTCCTCATGTTCAGTGCGGGGCAGGGCCTGACACCCAGTGCTATACAACACCCAGTAATAGCCAATAAATGACAGAAAGAGGAATAAATGAATACGAAAGGCAAATTCACTTCAAACATGTATCCTGCTTTTATATAACAAAACTAACTTCTCTTACCTTCTAGGCCATGTAATAATAGAATCTATATTAATTTAACCCAATCAATTATATTTTCTGTACCCATAATTTCAGTGTTCAGGCAATATTAATCATATTATACAAGTACTAAATACTATGTGCATGAGTATGCATGTTCATGTGTTTACAGCATGTGGAGGCCAGAAACCAACACTGGGAGTCCACCTCTTCAGTGCTGGGAGGACAGGTGACTGCATGCCAACATGCATAGCTTTTCACATGGACAGCAAAGTACAGGTGACTGCATGCCAGCGTGCATAGCTTTTCACGTGGACAGCAAAGATATGACCTCAAGTTTTATGAGTTGCTCCATGCTTGCACAGCCAGCACTTTACCAGTTGAGCCATTTCCCCATCTTTATATCTAAGTAGGCCATTTAATAAATAAATCTAATAAATATGTTTGAATATTTTATGAATCATATAAAACAAATGTGCTTGCAATAAATTTCAAAGTTTTGAATTGTTCTCACAGAAATCAAAAGAAGTAAGACTTTTCTGACCATCACTTGCAACCATCAAAAGCACTCATCACCAAGCATTTGCATTGCACAGTTCTACCCCAACAAAGAATGGCGATCTCCTCCACGTTCACACTCACCTGAGCTTCTCGGAGTTTGGCTGTCGTGCTTTGCTGAAGAGCCTGCTGCTCTTGATGCTGCTGCTTTGATTTTTCTAACTGATGCTGCAGTTCGGTGGAACTTGTTACCTTTTCCTTCAACTTAGAAAATGTGGACTGTTAGTTGAAAACTGAAGGCATAATGTGAACATAAATAGCTGGCATTACGTCAATTCTCAAATCGGAAAATAAATGAATTCAAACCATATGGGAAATAGCTTTAACGCAGTTTCTCATTACTTATAGAATCTTAATTTCATGATTAAGAAGCCATCCTCTACCCATTAAATCTCATCCTAAAAAGAAAACAAATCTTTCTCCAGACCGGCATTAGTTCAGCATTGTAGTTTATGTTAAAGCAATTAATATACAATTTATGTGTAATGATAATCTAAACCACAGTGTCTGCATTTCCTTTACCTTTGATAGTTACATTTACGGCATACTAGGAAGGAATCTAATCTGCTACCACATTTAAAACATTACCCCTAAAAGAAAAGCCTATAGCTGAATTAACAAATTTTAATCAGAGTATTTGTTCAATTCAAATAAAAGTCATGATTCAATCATAGCATTTTCTTTAAGCACATGAGGTGCCACTTGAGCAACCACGACTTCCTCTGGGGTAACAGCCAATGAGATGGCTTGGAGGCATTTGTTTGTGGTACTAGAACTTGAACCTAGGGCCTGATACACGCTAGGCAAGTTGTCCCACTGAGCTGCACTGCATGCCCTATATGGTTAATCATGAAAACTGAAGTCTTCAGTGCATATGAACTCAGTGCTTCCATGCTGCTCATGATCTGCACCAGCTGTGTGTTGGTCTGTTAGGAAGTCGCTCTTCCTGAGTATGAGGAGCACAGCAGCCTTGGGGAGGACCAGGCCAAGAAGACTTCCTGATGAAAGCTAAAATGGACGTTGGGTATTTCCATTGGGAACTCTGAGGAACACAGCAACGATAAGACATAGTAAATTTAAAATGTAGTGAATAAGTAGGATATTCTAACTGGAGAGAAAGAAATATTTCAATGGCAAATAACAATTATAGTTAAAGTTCTTGACACAAAGCTAACTGTTACTATGTGTAAGCCATATCAAGTCTACAAACACCCCAGTATCAACCATTTGACTGTGCTAGCTTACCTGCTCTTCCAGCCGAGAGAGCCTGAGCTGTAAGTCAGCCACTTGCTGCTCTTTATCCAGCAGCTTTTCACTTGAAAGCTGCCTCTGTTCCTTCAGCCTGCCATGCGCTTCCCCTAGCTGGCGCTCCGTCTCCAGAAGTCTGCTATGTAACTTTAAACAGAAGTGAAAGCCACCTACATTACTACACTGTATTTTCCACCAGTTCACCACAGGCCACCTTTTCATTCTACATCCCTTCACACCTTATACTACAGAATAACTTAAATTATAACTGAATTTTAATCACAAACTATAATAAATCACATAAAACTGTAAGCATTGCATATTTTGTGACTATTTTATTTTCCCTTAAAAAGCACAGGAGACTCGAGCTGGAGAGACGGCTCTGCAGTTTAAGAGCGCTGACTGCTCACCCCGAGGACCCAGCTTGATTCCCAGCAGCAGCTCACAGCCGGCTGTAACTCCAGGTCTGTGGGATTTGACTCCCTCTTCTGGACTCTGCAGGTTTCAGGCATGCATGTGCCAGCAAAACACCCAGTCACAACAATAAAGCTTCATCTCAAACATTCCAAGAATTTTTAAGAATAGTGAACAATTTGAACTGACTGTATCACCTAAAACCTACTATATCCCCCATACTGGGAACCATCTAAGCAATTTTTGTTAATTAATAAATGCTTCACAATGGTGTTATATGTGAATGATACCTTTTTTTTTTTTTCCTTAAGGGAAATTAAAATGAAAAAGATCTAACACTACAGGTGTAAAGCCAAACTGTTGAGGCGGCCATTCTTTCCTAGCATGAACAAATTACTATCACATGGCCAGCAGACTCGGCAAGAAACAGCACGAGGAGCTGCAGCTGCCACGGTGCTTACCTGACTGACTTCACCTTGCAGCTGCAGCCCATGCTGCTCCTTCTCTTCACGCTGCTGCTGCAGCTGCTTACACTCCGCCTTAAGATGCTGCTGCTTGCTCTCCACTTCCCGCAGCTCCTCTTTGAGCTTCTGAGCAGCCTCTGCCCTCTCACTGAGCTCTGCCTGGACCCTCTGCAGGGAGCCCTCAGAGGCAGCCAGCCTTGCCTGCAGCTGCTGACAGTCCAGGTCCTTCTGATGCAGGGCTGCCTGCACGGTCTTCCGACTCGCTGACTCTTCATTGTGCTTCTCCTCTAAGTGCGTGTAGTCCGCGTCTTTCTTCAGCAGCTTCTCAGTCAAGTTCTGAAAGAACAATTTAAAAATTTACATTTTAATACTTTTTCACTGTTCCAGTTTCTCTATCTTTGCAGCAGTCAAATATTACAGTGTAAAACTGAAAATACTTTAGGAAAGAATTATGACATAACAACATAACTTTATTACTAGTCATCATGATTAAAATATACCGATACAAGACAAAAAATTACCAAGAAAATATTGTCGTAACCTGAAAACATATATATTGTATTCTTTGGGGGACATGCAACATGTTAATGTTCCTACTTAAGTTAAAAAGTTGAAAGTACTTTTCATTCAGTAAGAACCACTCTAAATGCCAGGGTGCAGAAACGCTCTGACGTAGGCTCTGTGTCCTGGGCAGGGGCAGTTCCAGCACAGCAGGGGGCGAGTGCCCTGCCAGGGTCTGATCCACTGCTGCATTTTCTGTCCCTTCTGATAAAGACCATTTTATTTTTTTAGAGTTACAAGCCAAAATGAATTCAAATTTCTTTCTGGGTTTATAAAGTAATGCTCTAAAGATAATATTTCTCTGCCTCAAACTTTATTTTACTCAAACTAGCAAAATAATCATAAAATACCACTGTCAATCACAGATCTGGATCAACCAACTAGAATTCAAAGACTCTTCTCACTACTGCTGTTACAACTGACATGAAATATTTTTAAACAAGTAAATTAAGAACAAAATTTTAACTTACAGGCACTACCTCATCTGTCATTGGACACTGGACATTTGCTTATGCACCGTGCAAGAAGGGATGGTGCAGGAATACGGACAACCAGACCCTCCATATCTTAGAGACTACTGTACAAATAAGACAGTATGTTTAAAAAAAACTTTTTAAACTAGGTAAAATAATTTGCAGAGAGATCTAAAAGAACTGGGTATGTCATCAGTAGCAGCCAAACACCTTTTTAACATGCAGAAAGCTGAGTTTGAAAGCAGATAAATACTAGGAGAGGGGAAGAGGAGAGAAGAATTTTTGATTTCACAACTTTTGAGAATTCACGGCCTGGAATTGTGTTTCCATCATTTGTTTCCGACAGCTCCTTCAAAGCCTTCCCCACTCCCTTTCAAGTTGGTGGTCTCTTCTTTGCTGTAGGAATTCCTACCACCAGTAGCCTTTAAGTTACCCGCCCTCTTCAGCGTGGCCTCTTACACTATATATGCCCATGTAAAGTGCATGTCCGGCCTCTTTTCTGGCTGCTGGATTCGGCTGCTGATCACTCAGAGGATTGTGATCTGTGAGTCTACCCCTAAATAAATAACCCTTTATTATTCTCAATTCTGAGCTAGTGTGGGATTTCTTTGAAGAGTCCTTCTTCATCTAGCGCCCCACGTGGATCTGAAATCCACACCTACCGGGTTGATCGGTGCACGGCCCAGAAAGTCTCCTACCCCCACTGGCTTGACTTGCTTTTACCTACTAAGTGGTTTTTTGTAAAACCCCCTGCCACAGTGGAACTGCATGCGGCAACTTTGAAATTTCCTAAGCACACTCCGCCACCCCTCTGTCGTATTCCCCGCTGCAACTTCTGGTTTGTGCTCCGGGCTCCTGAGTTCTTGGCTACTTGCTCCGTGTTCAGAATTGATTTAATTGCTTTTAATCTATCAAGCAAAGCATATTTCTCAGTATTTAACCAGCACCAAGGCAGGGAATCCTAAGCAGCTCAGGACTATTCCTGGCACCAGTTGTGCCTCTAGTCACGACTCTGCAACCACGACACCTGCTGGATAATAAAGATTATTACACCTAAAACAATTTACAGGAGGACTTCATAACAGTTAGTTAAGAAATCAATAAACGTGAAAGTTATATAATGGCAGACAACATTACCATTGAAACTTTTAGTAACTTTTTTGCTAAGACTATGGATTGTATTCTGCAAGGCTTATATGGTTATGGTGATACACACATTTATTGTATATTGGGACTCAGTTTTTTTCTTCATATTATATCCTTAAGAAAATGGTTTGATAAAAGAGCCAAGAATGAGGCACTTTTAGAAATGATACAGTCTTTACAGACTAATAATGACCAACTATCTGATAGGATTAATACCATCGAAAACCAAAAGTTACCTGAAAAAAATTAATATTATAGAAAAGAGTAACATTAATTTGTCAGACAAAATTGAATCCATGTCAAATGATACTGAGAAACTATCTGAAAGACATTGTACTGTTGAATTTGACAATCAAAATTTGTTAAAAAGTTATGATAGAATAGCAGATAGAGTATCTCTCCAAGATGGAATTTGCACACTATCCAAATAATGTCCAAGGATGAGGTGTTATCTTTAAAAGAAAAACTTCAGACCTTGGAATCACATGTGCAGAACGAGAACCAGAGGCTAGGTGCATCAATGAAGTCACTAGAAATATATACAGGCCAGGAGATTCAAGCTTTACAAAAGACAGTAGTAAAAAGATTCAAAACGATTGAGGAAATTATTGGAGCTGATGAGCAGGGAAAGAAGGTACAAGGACAGGATTTAATATACCAGTAGCTGCCAGAGATGACTTACCCAGGGTTTTAGCTTCCTGCCCTGTAATCTACTCTGACAAAGCATCAAGTTCCAAAGACCCAAAAGGATCCAAAGAAGGTAGATGGATACCTATAGGAATGAATGATCCAAAAGAAATTGAGCAAGCTGTCATAACTTATGGCTTGCTTTCCACATTTGTTAGGGAGATGGTAAAGTCATGGGCTTCTAGCATTAAAGCAATATCACACAACTGGCTTCAGTTAGTTTCAGCAGTCCTGGATGATGGGCCTCAACTGATGTATAAATGTTATTCCAAAGAAGAGGCTAAAATTTTAGAACAACAGGGAAAAGCAAAAGGACTTGAGACTTCCCAAGGTCAAATTCTTGGTGAGGGCAGTTATGCTGACCCACAGGCTCAAGCTCTTTACGATGAACAAACCTTGTCCCTATGCCACAAAGCAGCCTTAAATGCTTGGGACAAGATTCAAGAACCAAGAAAATGAATTGAATATACCAGGGTTAAATAGGGTCAGAGAGAACTTTAGTGACTTTTTACAAAGACTAAGGCTGTACAAATAGGAGTAACAGATCTAGATGCTAAATGAGTACTTATTGAATCTCTGACTTTTGAAAATGCCAACTTAGAATGCAAAAGATACTTGGGCCTTTAAAGGTTATATCAGCACCAATGGATGAATGAATCCTGCATCCAATGAACTTTGAGACATTTGACTATAATACTGAATCTTGGGCAGGAGAATCAATTTCCAAAGGAATGAGGAGATATCAAAATGCCAAATGTTTTAATTGTGGTAGAATAGGACATCTGAGAAGGGATTATAGACAAGAAATTCCTAGGAATAATACCTCCTCTGGGAATGACAAAAATAGGAGGACTCGGCCTTCAGGTATATGTAGAAGGTGTAGCAAAGGTTGACACTGGACTAATGAATGCAGATCAACAAAAGACAGACAAAACAACCTGATACCATCAGAAACTCCTTGAGGGGCCTCTCACAGATCCCCAAGCCAAAAGTGGTCCAGTCATTCCCAGTTACTGTGGGGTACATGTCTCATCAGGAAAATTAAAAAATCTGGAGCCTTCTGTTAAAAAACCATACTGTTCTGGATGATGGAATAAACATGGAGAATAAATCAAAAATTCCAATAGGAAATAGAAAATGTATATTCTGGCACACTTCTATAAATGATCAAAGACCAAAGCTAAGAATATGTATAAATGGCATTGTAATTGTGGGTTTGGTAGACATGGGTGCGGACATGAGTATCATTACTCCAGGATCTTGGCCTCCAATTAGGCCTCTTCAAGAAGCAGATGTTCAATTACTAGGAATTGGAACCCTATCTCAAGTGAAACAATGCATGAGATGGGTTGAATGCATAGGGCCAGAAGGACACAGAGGAAAGCTGAGGCCATATGTGGCTAATATTGCAGTGAATTTATGGGGTTGTGACCTGCTGCAGCAATGGAATACCCAGATTAGCATTCCTGCAGCCCCAAAAACTCATAATTCTGGGAAGGATATTATAAGGTACTATACACAAAGGTCACCAGCTATTCAGGCTGTACAAGGGCACAAAGCAACTAGCAAACCTTAAGAGGTACAATGGCCCTACCTTTAATATGGTTAACTGAGAAACCAATTTGGGTTAAACAAGGGCCATTAACAGCAGACAAACTGCAGTCTTTAGAACAGCTGGTACAGGAGCAACTAGATGCTCATCATATTGAAGAATCAACCAGCCCTTGAAATTCTCCTGTATTTGTTGCTAAAAAGAAATCAGGTAAATGGAGAATGGTGACAGATCTAAGAGTTGTCAACAAGGTAAGTCAACCTATGGGACCTCTACAATCTGGAATTCCTCTTCCTTCTCTATTGCCAAAAGGATGGCCAGTATATTTCAAGGATATGTTGACCTCACAATAGAAGCCAGGAGATGTGCTATGTTGGGGAAGAGGTTTTGTTCTTGTTTCCAAGGGAGAAGAAAATCTATGGATACCGGATACCATCAAAATAAATAAAGATTCGCTTTGAAAAAGAGAAATCTCTTGAGAAAGAGAAATGACAGCTCATCCACAATGGTAACAACCATACGGGTGGTTAGGAAACCATATAGGGTTGGGGCAGGGTTCTGCTCTTGTCATTACAGGAAAATACACATCTTCAAAAATTCAAGAGACTCTGGATATTTGGATGCTGACAGAAGGAAAAATAACTATGCAATAAGGATCATCAAGAAAAAGGAATATGACTTTTAAGGACAGGTCATCAAAACATGTACATTTAAATCTATATATATTTATGAATATATAGACTTAGCTTTGGAGTTGGACAACAGCTTTGTCCTTATCTAAATCCAAGCATGTTGTTAAATGAAAAAATCAGACCAGTAGATACATCCGGAGGGGTAAGTGTGTGCCCGCCCGGCTGGCCAGACGCCCCGGGAAGGGAGTACAGGCGCCCTCCAATCCCCTAAACTTTCTGGCCATTCAGCAGGGCTTCTCCCCAGCTATTGGCTTTCTCTATGTATCCCACCCCAACTTGCTCCCAAGCACCCCTTTCCATCTTCGGGGTCCTAGGATCCCCCAACTCAGCCTGCTTCAGGGCTGAGGGTCTGGGGACTAAGTGGTGAGTGCAAGGCTGCAGGGGTTTCTTTGTTCCACGGAGCCAGCATCTACCAAGCCCACCCATTTGTCTGTGAGGTCCTTGGCCAGCAAGTGGCCCTGAACCAGTACCAGTAGATCCATCCGGACGGGGTCCTTAGATCCATCACCCACAGCCTACTTCAGGGAGGAGGGGATCTGAGAGCCAACTCCAGTGCTGAGGGAACCTAAGAGAGGGCAGAACAAGAAAAATCCCCAAGTACACAGTTAGCCACAGCAAAAATCAGACCAAGCCGTCGAAACTCTCCTGATCACATTTGAAGGAAGAGATGGGCAGGCGCCAATGCAAGAATTCCTCCAACAACCTGAAAAGCAACATGATAACACCAGAATCCAGTGAATATGCAACAGGAAAACCTGAGCAAACTAATCCAGAAGAAGTAGAAGAAATCGACTTTAGATGTAACATTATGAAAGTGATAGAGACCTTTAAAGAGGTAAAAAACGCCTTCAAAGAAAGGGATGAGAAAACTAACAAAAAGTTAGAAGAAATGAATAAATTCCTTAAAGATACCCTAGAAAACCAAGAAAAAGCAATCAAACAGGTAATGGAAATAGTTCAAAACTTGCAAACTGAAATGGACGCAATGCAATGGACAGTTTTTTAGATAAATACCATATACCAAAATTAAATCAAGACCAGGTAAACAATTTACATAGACCTATAAGTCGCAAGGAAATAGAAGCTGTCATCAAAAACCTCCCAACCAAAAAAAGCCCAGGACCAGATGGTTTTAATGTAGAAATCTACCAGAACTGCCAAGAAGAGCTAATACCTATACTCCTTAATGTGTTTCACATAATAGAAACAGAAGAGTCATTGCCAAACTCTTTTTATGAAGCTACAGTTACCCTGATACCAAAACCACACAAAGACACAACCAAGAAAGAGAATTACAGACCAATCTCACTCATGAACATCGATGCAAAAATTCTCAATAAAATACTGACAAACCAAATCCAAGAATACATCAAAAAAAAATCATCCATTATGGTCAAGTAGGCTTCACCTCAGAGATGCAGGGCTGGTTCAACATATGAAAATCTATCAATGAATTCCATCATATAAATAAACTGAAAGAAAAAAACCATATGATCATTTCATTAGATGCTGAAAAAGCATTTGACAAAATTCAACACCCCTTTATGATAAAGGTCTTGGAGAGATTAGGGATACAAGGATCATATCTAAACATAATAAAAGCAATATACAGCAAGCCGACAGCTAACATCAAATTAAATGGAGAGAAACTCAAAGCAATTCCACTAAAATCAGGAACAAGACAAGGCTGTCCACTTTCTCCATATCTTTCAATATAGTGCTTGAAGTTCTAGCAATAGCTATAAGACAATATAAGGAGATCAAGGGGATTCGAATTGGAAAGGAAGAAGTCAAACTTTCGTTATTTGCAGATGATATGATAGTGTACATTAAGTGACCCCCAAAACTCTATCAAAGAACTCCTACAGCTGATAAATACCTTCAGTGATGTGACAGGATACAAGATCAACTCAAAAAAATTAGTAGTCCTCCTATACACAAAGGATAAAGAAACAGAGAGGGAAATCAAAGAAACATTACCTTTCACGATAGCCACAAATAGCATAAAGTATCTTGGGGTAACACTAACCAAGGAAGTGAAAGATCTATTTGACAAGAACTTTAAGGCCTTGAAGAAAGAAATTGAAGAGGATACCAGAAAATGGAAGGATCTCCCATGCTCCTGGATTGGTAGGATCAATATAGTAAAAATGGCAATTCTACCAAAGGAAATCTATAGATTCAATGCAATCTCCATCAAAATTCCAACAAAATTCTTCATAAACCTTGAGAGAACAATAACTAACTTTATATGGAAAAACAAAAAGCCCAGGATAGCCAGAACAATCCTATACAATAAAGGATCTTCCGGAGGCATAACCATCCCTGACTTCAAACTCTATTACAGAGCTACAGTAATGAAAACAGCTTGGTATTGGCACAAAAAGAGAGACATTGACCAATGGAATGGAATCAAAAACCCGGATATTAATCCACAAACCTATGAACACCTCATATTTGACAAAGAAGATAAAATTATACAACGGGAGAAAGAAAGCATCTTTCCTGGCATAACTGGATGTCAACCTGTAGGAGAATGAAAAGAGATCCTTATCTATCACCATGCACAAAAATCAAGTCCAAATGGATTAAAGACCTCAATATATATTCGACCACACTGAACCTGATAGAAGAGAAAGTGGGAAGTGGCCTGCAATACATGGACACAGAAGACCACTTCCTATGTATAACCACAGAGGCACAGACAATAAGAGCAACAATGAATAAATGGGACCTCCTGAAACTGAGAAGCTTCTGTAAAGCAAAGGACACAGTCATTAAGACAAAAAGGCATCCTAGTGAATGGGCAAAGATCTTCACCAGCTCCACATCAGACAAAGGTCTGATCTCCAAAATATATAAAGAACTCCAGAAATTAGACATTAAAATTCTAAATAACCCAATTTAAAAAATGGGGTAATGATCTGAACAGAAAATTCTCAACAGAAGAAGTTCAAATGGCCAAAAGATACTTAAGGTCATGTTCAACTTCCTTAGTGATCAGGGAAATGCAAATCAAAACAACTTTGAGATACCATCTTACACCTATCAGAATGGCTAAAATCAAAAACACCAATGATAGCCTATGTTGGAGAAGATGTGGAGTAAGGGGAACACTCATCCATTGCTGGTGGGAATGCAATTATGTGCAGCCACTTTGGAAATCAGTGTGGCAGTTTCTCAGGAAATTGGGAATCAACCTACCTCTGGATCCAGCAATACCACTCTTGGGAATATACCCAAGAGATGCCCAATCTTACTACAAAAGCATTTGTGCAACTATGTTCATGGCAGCATTATTTGTAATAGCCAGAACCTGGAAACAACCTAGGTGCCCCTCAATGGAAGAATGGATCAAGAAAATGTGGAATATATACACATTAGAGTACTACTCAGC
>PVIU01011991.1:0-62062 GCA_004026605.1 Ondatra zibethicus | reverse complement strand
AGAGCGCTGGACAGCAGGTGCGGCACGGTCACGGTGCAGAGCGCTGGACAGCAGGTGCGGCACGGTCACGGTGCAGAGCGCTGGACAGCAGGTGCGGCACGGTCACGGTGCAGAGCGCTGGACAACAGGTGCGGCACGGTCACGGTGCAGAGCGCTGGACAACAGGTGCGGCACGGTCACGGTGCAGAGCGCTGGACAACAGGTGCGGCACGGTCACGGTGCAGAGCGCTGGACAACAGGTGCAGCACGGTCAAGGTGCAGAGCGCTGGACAGCAGGTGCAGCACGGTCAAGGTGCAGAGCGCTGGACCGCAGGTGCGGCACGGTCACAGTGCTGGCAGCCGTTCCAGAAGACTCAGGCTCACAACCATCTGTAACTCCTGCTCGAGGACTCCAACACCCTCTTCTGACCTTCACAAGCACCAGACACACAATTATTCACAGACACATATGCAGGCACAACACCCATGCACGGAAAATTTATTTTAAAAAAAAGTTGAAAATGAAAAAAAAGAAAGCAAGCTGAGAGCCAGCGTCCACCTCTCTCTGCTTCCTGGAAACTATAAAATATAACTATGTGCCTCCTGTCACACTGCCATGATGACCCCATCGTGAGGACTGGGTGGTCCACCCGCGAGTCCCTCCTACCACAAGTCAAAGCAAACCCTTTCTTCCTGATGGTGCTGTTGTCAAGTGTTTTGTTTTTCCACAGTGATGAGAAGAGTAGCTAATGTATACGGTAATTACTAGTAATGCACACTCAAAAAGTAGTTGGCCAGAGATGAACGCTTAAAATTCTGACATAGAAAATGCACTATTTATATCCAATTTTCATTCCGCTGTGGCAGGGCAGTTAAGTCCATGGAGTGGTTTAGAGACGAAAGATAGAACATCAGGGTTTATAATCAGCCTACAAAACCAACTGTGTTGATGCAAATGTCAAGGTCAAGCTAGACTAAAAGCTTCTAAGTGCAGTTGTTCTATTTTAGGTAAAATAGTCCATTCTGTTTCCATAGCTTTATGTAAAGTAGGTCCCACATTTATTCTTAAAGTCGACTTGTCTTAAAGCTTTACTATTTAAATGAACAAGAGTCAGTAGCACGTCCTAAAGCTTCACTCTGCTTAAAGGTTCAAATAAAAGGTCTCTTTCTTTAGATTCTCATGGCTGCTAGAGATCATCTGTAGGAGTGTGTGTGTGTGTGTGTGTGTGTGTGTGTGTGTGTGTGTCTAAATCCAAGCTCTTGTACATGCTAGGCAAGTGCTCTACTACTAAGCTGTGATATCAGTCCCTTAAAAATTTTTTCCAAATTTAAATATGTTCATTTTCTGGAGGAAGAGAGGGGTGGGAGAGTACAGACACACACATGCGGCCATCAGAAAACAACTTTTGAAGTCAGTTCGCACCTTTCACCCTGCTGAGGCAGGGACTCTCTTCTTGCTCCTGTTCTGCACTGCAAACCCCAGGCTAGCTCTCTTCTTGTCCTTATTGCTGCACTGCAGACCCCAGGCTAGCTCCTTTCTTGCTCCTGTAGCTGCACTGTAGATCCCAGGCTAGCTGGGTTCTGAGTAGTTCTGTGGTCTCCACCTCCCTTCTTACCAAAGAAGTGTTGTGATCACAGATAGATGCTACCACATCTGGGTGTTAGTGTAGGTTCCAGGATATAATGGTGCTTGGGTCATCAGGTCTGCACAGCAAACTCACCCTTGCCACCATCTCCCAGCTTACCAGTTCCTTTCATAAGAATTCTTTGATATACATCTGTCCCTTGGTATTTACAGAAATGTGTTTCCAGGATACCCTATTGAAGCATTGGTCCCCACAACTAGTGGATCTATTCATTAAGAGGTGTTTGGAACTTGAAGGCTCTAATTGACCTAATCAATTGATTAATAGATTGATGGACTCATTTGGTGACATGATTGGAGGTTGTGGAAGTAGTTCATTGGGGTCTGTTCTTGAAGAAAGGTCTGTCTTGTCCTTGAACTCTTCTTGTTGCTCTCTCTGATTCCTAGTTAACATGAAGCAAGCAGCTTTCCAGCTTCATAAGCTTCCCCCTAAGGTGCTTTTGCCCATTCCATCTAAAAAGCAGTCTGACTGAACTACTGGCCATGGACCAACACCTCAGAAACAGAGACCAAAAGAGTCTCTCCCTCAGAGGGGGCCAAACCTCACCTGGGCAGTGAAACAGAGCTGGCCTTGGTGGAGTGAGCACAGGAGAGCGGCCCGAGAGTGTGAGAACAGGACAGCTGTCCACACCCCTTGCCCATTTTTGTATTTGGTGAGCTGGCCCTGCCCCTCACCAGGACAGTGCTAAAGAAAGAGCTGGCCCTTGTGGATTGAGCACAGGAGAACAGGTAGTCTAACCAGTTACTACCCAGGCCCAGATCCAGGACTTTGAGTAGGCCCACCCCAACATCTACCCTATCTAAGAACTGCTAGAGCATGCATGAGGTGGGAAGTTCTTCTGTATATGTGTTGCTTTTATTGATTAATGAATAAAGAAACTGCTTTGAGCCTATAGCAGGGCAGAACAGAGCTAAATGGGAAAAACTAAACTGAATGCTGGGAGAAAGAGGGTGGAGTCAGGGAGAAGCCATGTAGCCCTGCCAAAGACAGACACCAGACAGAATCTTGCCAGTAAGCCACAGCCACATAGCAATATACAGATTAATAGAAATGGGTTAAATTAAGATGTAAGAGCTAGTCAGGCAGTGGTGGCGCATGCCTTTAATCCCAGCACTCAGGAGGCAAAGGCAGGCAAATCTCTGTGAGTTCGAGGCCAGCCTGGTCTATAAGAGGTAGTTCTAGGACAGGCACAAAAACTACAGAGAAACTTTGTCTCAAAAAAACAAACAAACAAACAAAAAAGATGTAAGAGCTAGCCAATAAGAAGCTAGAGCTAGCCGGGTGGTGGTGGCACACTCCTTTAATCCCAGCACTCAGGAGGCAGAGGCAGGTGGATCTCTGTGAGTTTGAAACCAGCCTGGTCTACAAGAGCTAGTTCCAGGACAGGCTCCAAGGCTACAGAGAAACCCTGTCTCAAGAAACAAACAAAAAAAAAAAAAGAAGAAGAAGAAGAAGAAGCTAGAGCTAATAGGCCAAGCAGTGGTTTAAATAATATAGTTTCTGTGTGATTATTTCAGTCCTAGGAAGCCAGGAATAAACAAGCAGCCTCCTACTACAAGAGCCAGTCCTGCAGAACCAAAGCCACAAGACCTCCATGACACAGGGCATCAGTAAGATATATAAGAAGTGTTCCAGTGAGGATACAGTATTGATGGTGTAACAGACACCAGGGGCCTCAGAGCAGACCAATGAGTCATGAATGGACTAAAGGGTATACTGTGTGACACATGTAACACATCATGAATCATGAATGGACTAAGGGTATACTGTAAGACACATGTAACACATCATGACACACTGCAGCTTCCAAGGAAAAATGTTGTTGGTTGGTTGATTTGTGTTTTTTAAATATTTTTTGTTTATTTTCTTTTGGGAGGAGGCTGCAAGGGCAGATATGGAGCAACAGAGAGATGAGTGGTATTGGGGTGCATGATGTGAAACCCACAAAGAATCAATAAAAATTTTTAAAAGCATATATTGACTAATTATCATAGATAAATCACAGAGAAATAAAGTTAAAAAGTATAGAAGGAAAATGGATACCAACACAAATTATTTAAAAGAAATTTTAATTTTGTTTCTAAATTATTTTATATTAAACGGGGCTAATAAAAAATGAGTCCTTCCCTCAATTTTATTCTCTGAGGTATGTTGTCATAGCAACGAAAAACTAATACATGTGAATGGATATAGAAACTGAAGATACAAAAGTGTGGTTGAACAATGCATTTTGAGAAAGTGTTTGAGTCAGGGTCTTAGGTGGCTCTGCCTGGCCTTGGATTCCCTAGTAGCAAAGGATGACATTGAACCCCTGAACCCCTGTTTCAGTCTCCCAAATGCTGGGATTACAGGAATATACCATCATGCTGGCCTTATACATTGCATTTTAATAGCTAATCCTTTACTGTCTCATTTCACAATCTTAGAAATCTTGTGTGTGCATGTTTCCGTGGTGAGTTTATATATCTTACACTTGAAGCACCCAGCAAACATCTAGTTTCTAAGTATTTGTTAGACTGGATGAATAATAGCCATACAGTGCACACACATGGAAATCTATTAATGACGTTCTCTTCGAAGACTACTGTTTAAGACTCTTCCCACAGGGTCACAGGAGAGGGTAGAAGGGCAGAGGGGAGGAACGGAGGGGAGTGGAGAAAATGTAGAGCTCAATAAAAAAGAAAAGAAAAGAAAAGACACACACACACACAAGACTCTACCCACAGAATAGTCATGGAAATAAATGGAGCCATCACTACACGGGATGAAGATTCACTTGTGCTCTTTAAGCCTTACTCCCTGCTCCACATCAATGTGTATTCTATGTCTCTTCTCTCACTTGCAGTGTCTTACTTTCCTGCTGTCATGTCTTAACTTGATGCCCATAATAAATCTACCTATCTATCTATCTATCTATCTATCTATCTATCTATCTATCTACCATCTATCTATCATCTATCTATTATCTATCATCTATCTATCTATCTATCATCTATCTATTATCTATCATCTATCTATCTATCATCTATCTATCTATATCTATTTATATCTATCATCTATCTATCTACCATCTGTCTATCTATCATCTATTATCTATCTACCATCTATCATCATCTATCTATCATTTATCTATCATCTATCTACCATCCATCTATCACCTATCATCACTATCTATTTGTCTATCTATCATCTATTTATCATCTATCTACCTATTTGTCTGTCTGTCTATAGATCATCTATCTATCATCTATCTATCTATTAATTTTCTATCTATCTCTTGGACCACTGCAACAGTACCTTCCTAAAACTCCCTTCTTGGATTAATCTCTGACCATCTTTCATGCTACTAGAAATTTCTCCCTGAAGCTTTTACTATCCACCACTCCACTCTTCACAAACCACTGTGAGATGACCTCACCTCCTGTAATTCCCCAGCACTCACTGTCCAGAGTTGCACAACCCTAGTCTCTCATTAGTTTATCCATTTCCTCTTTCTAGAGTTCCCTAGAGTTCTTGTGCTCCAAGATTGAACTTTCTGCCTGGCTTTTCCCTCTGCTCTACCTAACTCAGGTCTTAGCAGACACGGCATGGGGGGACCTCAAAAAAGACAAGACCGCAAGGAAATTGTGTGCAATGAGAAGAAAGACTTTAATTTGAGAAGGGAAATGTTTAGCACAAAGAAGAGCCTGGGGAGTTCTGAATAGGACACCCCAGCTCAAAGCTCAGGTGAGGCAAGGGGAGCTCTTCCACATGGGGGAGTCACATAAAATCAGAGAGAAAAGCAGGCAGGCAGATTTGATTGCTGTTGACCGTCCTTAATCTGCATGAGAGCAGGGGAGAGGAAAGAGATTAAAGTGCTCTTCAGTCAGCATGCACAATTCTCTTCTCACTCAGAAGAGACCTCAGAAGAGACGTGAGGGAGGCAAAGGCTTCAGTCAGCACGCACAGTCCTTGTGAGGTACACTCAGAAGAGACCTCAGAAGAGACGTGAGGGAGGCAAAGGCTTCAGTCAGCATGCACAGTTCTTGTGAGGGAGGCAAAGGCTTCAGTCAGCATGCACAGTTCTTGTGAGGGAGGCAAAGGCCTACTGGTTGCCTCATGGGGCCCCTGGGAATCTCAGTTAACATTCATTAGCATGGAAAATCCAGAGCCTGGGGACACTGCGCAAGGAGCTGTGAAGTCACGTACCGTCCCCCCAACGCACTTTTCTGTGGCAGGTGGGGGGTCCGCACAGCTGTGAAGCCTTTGAGACTGATGAGGAGTGAATGTCAAGACCCCACAGCAACAAAGCAACGACAGAAAGGAAAACAGGCTGGCTCCCCGCTGTTTTGGAAAGGCTAAGCCTGCCCTTTGGCTCCGGCCCGCTCCAGAAATTATACACTCCGACAACTGCTAGGCAGCCTCACAAAAGAGACCTGTTTTTCCATTCTTCCTCTGCTCTCTCTCCATCCTCTGGGGCAAAGATAGGATGCTGTTGTAACACTGGTCAGAACAAGGAAGGGAATGCCTCGGGCAAACACATCAATGGAAAAATGCATTCCATTCAGAGCATAAAAGCCACAGTCACAGTTCACACAGCAGTAACAGGAATAAAACGGTAGCTACAAACTGACAAGCAGGCCTAGCCATGTTAACAGCAAAGCCGTTCAACAGCATTAATGAATGAAACTTCATAGACACATCTCATTTGTTCTTCAGTTTAATGAAGCAAATTAAGAAGTCTTCCCTTTCCCAGTAAGCTGATGTGGGGGCGGCGAAATACTTGTGAGTGTTCCCACTACTCTGTCACAAATGGTAGGACGGGGGTCAGAGGGCAACTCGCTGGAGTCTGTTGTCTCCTTACACTATGTGGGTCTTAGGGATCGAACTCAGGTGGTCAGACTTGGTAGCAAGAGCTTTTCCCCAGTGAGCCACCTCAGCCCCTCCGCAGTCTTCACTACTTTCTCAGGACAGTGATCATGGATGGCTGGAATCACCTCCCAAGGAAGCTTAAATGGTGAAAAACAAACTTTGGAAGAAATTCTGCAAATTCTTAGGTGCAGTTATGAGATGGTTCCTGGACAGCTGCACCTGGGAACAGATGGGAGGAGCTGTAATCTATAAACACATTAGAGACGCCACCGCACTTTCAACCAGAACGGCGAGTTCAGAGAAAGCAGGGTGAATTTAAAAGTTGCTTCACAAAGACAAATTCTTTCTGCCGTTGTTGTTTTATTTTGTTTTGTTTTTCTGAGACAGGGTTTCTTTTTAAAAAAAATATTTTTTCTTTTTTTATTGATTTTATTGAGCTATACATTTTTCTCTGCTCCCCTCCCCTGCTCTCCCCTCCCTTTCTACCCTCTCCCATGATCCCCATGCTCCCAATTTACTCAGGAGATCTTCCTTTTCTACTTCCCATGTAGATTAGATCCATGTATGTCTCTCTTAGTGTCCTCTTTGTTGTCTCAGTTCTCTGGGGTTGTGAATTATAGGCTGGTTTTCTTTGCTTTATGTTTAAAAGCCACTTATGAGTGAGTACATATGATATTCATCTTTCTGGGTCTGGGTTACCTCACTCAATATGATATTTTCTAGATCCATCCATTTGACTGCAAAATTCAAGACGTTGGTTTTTTTTTCTGCATTTTTCTCCATTGTGTAAATGTACCACATTTTCCTTATTCATTCTTTGATCGAGGGATATTTAGGTTGTTTTCAGGTTCTGGGTATGACAAACAATGCTGCTATGAACATAATTGAGCACATGTCATTGTGGCATGATTGAGCATCCTTTGGACATATACCCAAAAGCAGTATTGCCGGGTCTTGAGGTTGTTTCCTAATTTTCTGAGAAATCGCCTAATGATATCCAAAGGGGCTATACCAGTTTGCATTCCCACCAGCAATGCATAAGTGTTCCCTTTTCCCCACATCCTCTCCAGCATAAGTTGTCATCAGTGTTTTTAATCTTGGCCATTCTTACAGGTGTAAGATGGAATCTCAGAGTTATTTTGATTTGCATTTCTCTGATGACTAAAGATGTTGAACATTTCCTTAAGTGTCTTTCAGCCATTCCTCTGTTGAGAGTTCTCTGTTTAGATCTTTACTCCATTTTTTTTTATTGGATTATTTGTTTGTTTGTTTTTTTTTGGTTTTTTGAGACAAGGTTTCTCTGTAGCTTTGAAGCCTGTCCTGTAACTAGCTCTTGGAGACCAGGCTGGCCTTGAACTCACAGAGATCCACCTGCCTCTGCCTCCTGAGTGCTGGGATTAAAGGCGTGCACCACCACCACCCACGGATTATTTGTTCTTTTGGTGACCAATTTTTTGAGTTCTTTGTATATTTTGGAGATCAGGGCATCCGTCCCATGTGAGATTGGTGAAGATCTTTTCCCATTCTGTAGGCTGCCATTTTGTCTTGTTGACCATGTCCTTTGCTTTACTGAAGCTTTTCAGTTTCAGGAGGTCCCATTTATTAATTGTTTCTCTCAGTGTCTGTGCTGCTGGGGTTCTATTTAGGAAGTGATCTTCTGTGCCAATGAGTTCAAGCGTACTTCCCACTTTCTCTTCTATGAGGTTCAGTGTGGCTGGCTTTATGTTGAGGTCTTTGATCCATTTGGACTTGAGTTTTGTGCATGGTGATAGACATGGATCTATTTTCATTCTTCTACATGTTGATATCCAGTTATGCCAGCACCATTTGTTAAATATGCTTTCTTTTTTACATTTGATATTTTTTGCTTCTTTGTCAAAGCAAATAGGTTTGTGGATTCATATCTGGGTCTTTGATTCTGTTCCATTGGTCTGCCTGACTGTTTTTATGCCAATACCAGGATGTTTTCAGTACTGTAGCTCTGTACTAGAGTTTGAAGTCAGGGATTTTGATGCCTCCAGAAGTTTATTGTACAGGATTGTTTTGGCTATCCTGTTTTTTTTTTGCTTTTCCATATGAAGTTGAGTTGAGTAGTGTTCTTTCAAGATCTGTGAAGAATTTTGCTGGTATTTTGATGGGTATTGCATTGAATCTGTAAATTGCTTTGGGTAAGACTGCTATTTTTACTATGTTAACTCTACCTACCCAAGAGCATGGGAGACCTTTCCATTCTGGTGTCTTCTTCAAGTTCTTGTCATACAGGTCTTCCACTTGTTTGGTTAGAGTTATTCCGAGATATTTCATGCTATTTGTGGCTATTGTGAAGGGTGTTAATTCTCTGATTTCTTCCTCAGCTCTTTTATCATCTGTGTACAGGAGGGCTACTGATTTTTTTGAGTTATTGTTTCCTGCTACATTACTTAAAGTGTTTATGAGTTGGAGAAGTTCCTTGGTAGAATTTTTGGGGTTGTTTATATAAACTATTATATCATCAGCAAATAGTAAGAGTTTGACATCTTCTTTTCCAAACTGTATCCCCTTGATCTCCCTTTGTAGTCTTATTGCTCTAGCTAGGACCTCAAGAAATATATTGAATAGATATGGAGAGAGTAGACAACCTTGTCTTGTTCCTGATTTCAGTGGGATTGTGGTGACTTTCTCTCCATTTAGTTTGATGTTGGCTGTTGGCTTACTGTATATTGCCTTTATTATGTTTAGGTGTGTTGGAGGTATCCCTGCTTTCTCCAAGCCCTTATCATGAAGGGATATTGTATTTTGTCGAAGGCTTTTTCAACATCTAATGAGATGATCATGTGGTTTTTATTTTTCAGCTTGTTTATATGGTGGATTACATTGACAGATTTTTGTATGTTATATCATCCCTGCATCTCTGGGATGAAGCCGAATTGATCATGGTGGATGATTTTTCTGATATGTTCTTGGATTTGATTTGCCAGTATTTTATTGAGTATTTTTGCATCAATGTTCATGAGTGAGATTGGTCTGTAATTCTCTTTCTTAGCAATATCTTTATGTGGTTTGGGTATAAAGGTAATTGTAGCCTCATAAAAAGAGTTTGGCAATGTTCCTTCTGTTTCTATTGTGTGGAACAATTTGAGGAGTATTGGTATTAGTTCTTCTTTGAAAATCTTGTAGAATTCTGAGCTGAAACCATCTGGTCCTGGGCTTTTTTTGGTTGGGAGACTTTTGATGAGTGTTTCTTTTTCTTTAGCAGTTATGGGTCTGTTTAATTTGCTTATATGGTCTTGATTTAATTTTGGTAAGTGATATTTATCCAGAAAGTTGTCCATTTCCTTTAAGTTTTCCAATTTTGTGTTGTACAGGTTTCCTAAATATTGCCTAATGATTCCCTAGATTTCCTCCATATCTGTTGTTATGTCCCCCTGTTCATTTCTGATTTTGTTAATTTGAATATTCTCTCTCTGCCTTCTGGTTAGTTTGTGTAACATGAGGGCCGGGCTTGTCAGGGTTTCTGTCCTGCCCAGTTCCTGCAGCTGTTTAGCCCCAAAGAAAATCACACAGAGGTCTCCAGAAGTTATAAAACTGATTGGCCCATTAGCTCAGGCTTCTTATTAGCTCTTGTAGCTTATATTAACCCATTATTCTTATCTATGTTAGCCACATGGCTCAGTACCTTTTTCAGCAGGGCAGATCACATCCTGCTTCTTCGGTGGTCTGGGCAGGACTGGGGAGAAATGGTCTTCCTCCTTCCTAGAATTCTCCTGTTCTTATTTCCCTGCCTCTACTTCCTGTCTGGCTACTGACCAATCAGTGTTTATTTAAAACATAATTGACAGATATAGAATTGTTCTCCCACACCAAGTTTGGATAAAGGTTTGTCTATTTTGTTGATTTTCTTGAAGACCCAACTCTGTCTCATTGATTCTTTGTATTGTTTTCTTTGTTTCTATTTTGTTGATTTCAGCTCTTAATTTGATTATTTCCTGCCGTCTAGTTCTCTTGGGTGAGTGTGCTTCTTTTTGTTCTAAAGTTTTCAAATGTTCTGTTAATTCACTAGTGTGGGATTTTTCCAGGTTCTTTATGCAGTCATTTAGTGCAAAATGAACTTTCCTCTTAACACTGCTTTCATTATGTCCCATAAATTTGGGTATGTTGTGTGGTCATTTTCATTGCATTTTAGAAAGTCTTTAATTTCTCTCTTTATTTCTTCCTTGACCCATTAATGATTCAGGTGAGCATTGTTTAATTTCCACATGTTTGTGGGCTTTCTAGAATTAGTGTTGCTGTTGAATTCTAATTTTAAGCCAGGTAATCCAATAAGATACATGGAGTTATTCCAACTTTTTTGTATCTGTTGAGGCTTGTTTTGTTACGTAGTATGTGGTCAATTTTTGAGAAGATTCCATGAGGTACTGATAAGAAGGTATATTCTTTTATATTTGGATGGAATGTTCTATATATGTCTGTTAAGTCCATTTGAGTCATAACATCTGTTAGTTCCCTTATTTTTCTGTTAATTTTTTTGTCTGACTGACCTGTCCAGTAGTAAGAGTGCAGTGTTGAAGTCTCTTACTATTAGTGTGTGGGGTTTAGTGTGTTTTGAGCTTAAAAGTGTTTCTTTTACATATGAGGGTGCACTTGTATTTGGAGCATACAAGTTCAGTATTGAGATTTCCTCTTGATGGATTTTTTCCTGTGACTAATATGAAATGTCCTTCTTTGTCTCTTCTGATTGATTTTAGTTTAGCTACACCAGCTTATTTCTTAGGTCCATTTGATTGGAGAATTCTTTCCCAACCCTTTACTCTGAGGTGATGTCTGTCTTTGAAGTTGAGGTGTGTTTCTTGTATGCAGCAGAAGGGTGGATTCTGTTTTTGTATCCAATCTATTACCCTGTGTCTCTTTATAAGTGAGTTAAGTCCATTTATATTAAAAGATATTAATGACCAGTGATTGCTATCTCCTGTCTACCCATCTTTTCCTCTTAGTTGGGGCTGTCTGTGACTGTGGTGATCAATCTTCCAGTTGCCAGTGGATGCAAGGCTCAGATGGTTGCTCCTTGTGCTGCAGTCAGAGCCACGGTTCCGGTCACCATGTTGGTCACTCCATGTTCCTGGAGGTTGCTCGGTGCTCACAAGGTTCCCTCTGGAATACCAGGGGTTGTTCAGGCCTGCTCCCATGGAGATAGCTTGCTTGGGGCTCTTTCTGCTTAGGTTGCTGCCTTGGGCCTGCTCTGGTAGAGGTTCTGGCTCAGGCCTATTCCCTCAGAGGTTCCAGATTCGTGCCCTGACCCACAGATCTCTGGTTCCTGCCCACTGCCTTGGAGGTCTCAGACTCACACCTGGACCCACAGAGGTCTCTGGTTCTGGCCTACTCCTCAGCAGTTGCTCCCCTGTACCAAGAGTTCTTACCTCTATGAAATCTTCAGACTGAAAGAGAGGAGACAGGGTTTCTTTGTGTAACCCTGGCTGTCCTGGAATCTTGGAACTCTCCCTGTAGAGCGGCTGGCCTTGACCTCATGAAGATCTGCCTGCCTCTGCCTCCCGAGTGCTGGGATTAAAAGTGTGTGCGATCACACACAACTACAAAGACAAATTTTTTAGTTTTAAATTTTTGAGGTGGAGATGTGGCTTAGATAAAGGCACCTGTCACCAAACCTGGCAATCTTAGTTCAATCCTTGGGACCCACAGGGTAGAAGGCAAGAACCAAATCTGGCAAGTTGTCCTTTTCCTCCATACATGCTTGTACACACACACACACACACACACACACACACACACACACACACACAAATGTAATTTTTTAAAACCCAGAAGCTTAGGCCAGGTGGTAATAATCCACACCTTCGATTCCAGCCCTTGAGAGGAAGAAGGAGGAGGATCTCTGAGTTTGAGGCCAGCCTGGTCTACAGAGAAATTTCCAGGACAGTCAGGGATACACAAGGAAATACTATCACAAAGAAAGAAAGAAAGAAAGAAAGAAAGAAAGAAAGAAAGAAAGAAAGAAAGAAAGAAAGAAAGAAAGAGAGAGAGAAAGGGAGAGAGAAAGAAAGAAAGGAGAAAGAGAGTGGGAGAAAGGGAAGGAAGGAGGGAGGAAGAAATGAAAAGAAAGGAAGGAAGGAAGGAAGACACAAAACCAGAAGATTTATAAGATTTATATGCTCTGAAAAGAAAAGAGTATATAAAAATTTAAAATTATTGACAAATTCTGTTAATCAAGCTGCCAGAGAAATAACTGACTGAAGTCTTACAAACAATGTAGACACAAAAGCATTTATGATAAATATATGTTGTGTGGACCTAAGTCCCAAGTGTTTTAAAAGTTCTTTGTAATCCTGAGATTAGATGAGAAATCCACACAGAAAAAGAAGTGTAGCCAATATTATCATCCTTAAATAACAGCTATATTTTATATAACGACAAACATGTGGTATAAAATCACCATATATTTTACAAATAACTATATTTGTATATCACAGGTAAACAACTATCATCGAGTGTGTCATCTTCTTTTTAACAAGTAGGAAAAGTGAGCAATGAAAAATGCATTGTCCTGGTTCCATTCTGATGCTGTGATAAAACACCCTGACCAAAAGCATCTTGGGGGAGGATCCAGGTCACTCTCAATCACTGAGGGAAGTCAGGACAGGAACTCAAGCAAGAACTAAAGCAGAAACCATAAAGGAATTCCTCTCTCTCTCTCTCTCTCTCTGCCTTTCTCTCCCTCATACTCAGCTAACTTTCTTAAACAACCCAAGCCCTCCTATTTAGGGGTGGTGTCAGCAACAGTAGGCTAAGTAGGCTAGACTCTCTGGAATTAATCATCAATCAAGAAAATCCCTCACAATCCCAGTAATAGACTGTAGATGGAAGCTTCTGTCCCACCCAGTCACGTAACTGTTCAGACCCAAAGAAACACATTAATTATAAACTGTGTGGCCTATTAGCTCAGGATTATTATTAACTAGCTCTTACAACTTAAAATAACCCATAATTCTTGTCTGTGTTTAGACACCTGGCTTGATATCTTTTCTCAGTAAGGCAGTCTCATCTTGCTTCCTCTGTGTCTGGTGGGTGACTGTGTCTCTGCCTTTTCTCTTCTCAGAATTCTCCTAGTCTGGTAGCTCTGCCTATACTTCCTGACTGGCTACTGGCCAATCAGTCTTTTATTAAACCAATCCGAGTGACAAATCTTTACAGTATAGAAGGGCATTATCACACAGCAATAGGCCAATCTGATAATGGCAATTCTTCAAACTGAGGCTCCTTCTTCAAAGGTGACTCTAAGTGGTATTAGGTTGACAATAAAAACTAATTAGGACATGCACTCAAAACGTTTGAATCAGTTTTAGCCAATATTTAAAGAAAAAGAAACAGGAAAATTAAGGTCAGTTATTTCCCACAGACTATTTAGATGTTCAAGGTATTAATGTCACATCAGAAACAGTTATGCTTTAAGAAAAAAACACAAAATGATGTTTCTATTTATTTAGAATTGTGAATCTAACCACCTTGCACTTGTCTAAGAAAAATCTTTGAAGGGCTAGGGAGATGGCTGAGTGGGTAAATCCCTGTTGTGCAGATAAGAACTTGAGTTCAGATCCCCAGGCCCACACTTATGTTTGAATCTTAAAGCTCTTAAGCTGAGTGTAGCAGCTTGTGCCTATAACCCTAGCACTGAGAAAGGAGGGACAACAGGATCCTAGGATCCCCAGGACCATCCAGTCTAATCAAGACAGTAAGCTCCTAAGCCTTAGCACGGCCAGAGGCAAAAGTTTTACCCAGTCAAGGTAAAGTTCCTGTGACATTTTAACAAGAACATTTTTTAAGGAACGGTTAGTTCATTCTACCTTCCCTGAAGACTGAGGGTGGTATGGAATATGAAAATGCCAAGGGATGTTAAGAGCCTTAGACAAGTTTTGGGAAATCTGGGACGTGAACTCTGGGCCATTATCTGACTGAAGAGAGGTTGGGATTCCAAACCAGGGGATGATTTCTCAGAGAAGAATGTCAGAAACTGTCTGGGCCCTCTTATTAGTGGTGGGAAACGCTTCAATCCACCCAGACATTGTATCCACCAGGACCAGGAGATATTTAGCTCTTCTGACAGTGGGCATATGAGTAAAATCCAGCTGCCAGTCAGTTCCTGGAAGGGAGCCCCTGGCCTGGTGGATGGGAAAGGGGAAGCTATGGTATTTGGTCTTGGGATCTGATTTTTGACAGATTTGACAAGAGGCTGTGATAGCTTTTAAGAACTTTATGTCCTCAGGGGTGGGTTGGAGGTGAGCCCTAACAAAACGAAACAGAGCTTTGCTATTGGGATGAAAGAGCTGATGTAGGCAGGACAGAATTTGCTGGGTGTCAGGGGGTGTCTGCGAGAGTGTGGGCTGTACTGTATGAACCCCCTGAGGTGACTGAGGTAGGCTTGGACCTTGGAATGCTGCTGTTTTAGCTGCTTGGTCAGCCCGATTATTTCCCTTGGAAATAATGGAACTATTGGTCTGATGAGATTGACAGTGAATAATTCCTATAGCTTTGGGGAGATGGGAGGCATTTAACAGGTCCATAATGTAGCCTGAGTTAGTTATGGATCCTCCTTTTATTGTAAGAAGCCTACGCTCCTTCCAGATAGCCGCGTGGGACAGGAGGATATGAAAGGCATATTTGGAGTCTGTGTAAACATTTAAAGAGTGTCCTTTTGCTAACTGAAAGGCACGGGTAAGAGCTATCAACTCAGGCTGTTGGTTAGTGGTATGGGCAGGGAGTGCCTGTGCCTCCACTATCTCCGTATCTGATACTATGGCATAGCCTGCTCTACGGGTCCCATCACATAAAAAGGAGCTGCCATCTGTGTACCAGGTATAAGTGGCCTGGGACAGTTTGCCCTCCTGTATATGTGAGGGGTGGAGCAGTAGATCCTCTAAGATCTCTATGAAGGAGTGAGATGGGAATCATTAACATTAGGTTGAGGTAGGAGATTTGAGATATTAAGGGGTGGGCAGCATTGGAAAGTGAGTGTGGCATCTTCTACCAGTCTCACCTGGAGGGAAAGGACTCAGGAAGGGGGTAAGGTTTGTAAGCCTTTGTAAATTAAGAGATGGGACAGATAGTGGTGGGAGAAGACAGTGGTGGGTGACCCAAAGGTTAGGTTTTTTTGACTCATGAATAAGAAGCTCAGCAGCCACTAAAGCACTACGCAGGGTGCCCAGCCCCAAGTGGTGAGGTCCATCTTCTTTGACAGGTACGCTACAGGTGCAAAAGAAGGCCCCAGTTGATGTCCTAGAACCCCAAAGGCATATCCCGCCTTCTCTGCTACATAAAGAGAAAAGGGGCAAGTTAGATCTGGAAGATGAAGACCTGGGGCCTGGATAAGGGCTTGCTGGAGTCTCTGGAAGGGTTTAGTAACAGGATGGAGAAGGGGCTCATGCAGAGAGCCAGGAGCTGCCTCATATAAGGGGCAGAGGAGGAGAGAAAAAGAGGGGATCCAGGAACGCAGGAAACCAGCTACTCCTAGGAATGATAAAACTTCTTCTTTTGTGGAAGGAACTGAAAGAGACTGAATTAGTTTTTTTCTGTCTAGAGTAATAGCCTTTTGGGTTGGGGTTATAGTTAATCCCAAATAAAGGACCTAAGGGTAGACAGTTGGGCCTTAGAAGGTGGGACTCTATAGCCCCTTTTGGACAGGAAATTTAAAAGAGTGGAGGTATCAGCTTTGCTGATCTCCAACGATGGGCTGCAAAGTAAAATGTCATCCACATACTGTATGAGCTTAGATTTAGGGAGAGACAGTGAGAGCAGGTCAGAGGCTAAAGCCCGGCCAAACAGGTGTGGGCTGTCCCGGAATCCCTGGGGAAGGACCGTCCAGGTGAGCTGTGTGGAGAAGTGAGTGTCAGAATCAGTCCAGATGAAGGCAAAGCTGTTTTGAGATTGAGGGCTGAGAGGAATAGAGAAAAAAAGCATCCTTGAGGTCTAGAACTGAGAAGTGGGAGGTTCCTGGAGGGATATTGGATAGAAGTGTGTGAGGATTAGGAACTACAGGATGGAGAGGGACCACTGCGGAGTTAATGAGCCGGAGGTCTTGAACCAGACGATAGGTTCCATTAGGTTTTTTAACAGCAAGTCTAGGGGTGTTAAAGTGAGAAGAGGTGGGGCAAAGTAGCTTTTTTCTTAAAAGGTCAGAAATAATAGGCTTAAGTCCCTTAAGGCTCTGAAGAGAGAGGGAGTACTGTGCTTGGGTTATGAATTTATTGGGGTCTTGTAACTAGATAACAATGGGGGATGGTGTTTAGCAATGGAGGGGTTTTGGGTGTCCCAGACTTGGGGGTCTACCTGGGAGGCTAGTAGAGGAAAAGACACATTAGGGTTGGGAGGTTGGGAGGCTAGGAGAAGGAGGAGTGGAGCTACTGGCAAGTCTGGGGTAAGGTGAATGGGAGCAAAGGAAATAGAAGCTCCTACCTTTGCTAAAAAATCTCTTCCCATGAGAGGTACCAGGCAGGTTGGCATGACTAAAAATGAATGAGTGAGATAAATACCCCTAAACACACAGTTAAGTGGTGGGGTCTGCTAAGGTAGATAAGACTGTCCCCCTACCTCGACAGTAGGGAAACTAGAAGGAGAGGTGGGCCCCCAGAATTCCCTCAGTATCGAGTGTGTGGCTCCGGTGTCCAAGAGAAAGGAGATGGGCTGTCCTGATACCGTGATCTCTACCCGTGGCTCCTCATTACAGATGACGGTTGTGGTTGGGTCAAAGGAGCCCGGGCAGCCTCACTCATCCATGGCCAGACCTAGAAGGTCAACTTGGGAATTCCCTGGGACTGATGTCTCCATGCCACTATGTGCATGTGGACAATCTACTGACCAATGACCTTTCCTATGACACCTCAGACAAGGTCTTGTGGGACTAAGATGAGGATTAGGGCACACTCGGGCCCAGTGACCAGTTCTACCACATTTGAAACATGGGCCTGGTGGTTCTCAAGCCCTGGGGGGCAAGGGAGCAGCACGGACAGCACAGATTGGGCGGTTTGTCACCTCGGTCAGTCGGGAGGCCGTGATTAACACGTGACAGTAATTGCGGGCTTTGTCATTTCTCGCATTGTACACCTTAAAAGCCAACTCTAGGACTTCTTCCTGTGTGGTCAAGGGGCCTTTCTCCAAACATGTAAGCTTAGTCCTAATGTCAGGGTAGCACTGATTAAAAAAATGGGTCATGAATAACTGTATGCCTTCTGTAGTTTCTAGATCTAAGTTAGTATACCGTAACAGAGCTTTTGTGAGGCATTCCAAAAATGTGGAAGGATTTTCCTTCGTATCTTGAATGATCTCTGAGAGCTTAGTATAGTTTACCGGCTTAAGGGCAGCCTTACGGAGACCTGCCAGGAGGCAAGTCAAAAACCAGTCCCTAGCTAAAATCCCACCCGGAGTATTATCATCCCATTGCAGCTCTTGCTCTGGGACTGCTTCTGCTCCAGGAGGGTGGGAGGCAAGAGTTTGGTGAATCTCGTCTGCATGAAGTCTGGTCTGCTCTCAAACTCACCTGCGCTCTTCAGGAAGTAGGTTATTAGATAGGATCATATAGATGGCATAGAAGGTGAGATTATAAGATTGGGTAATATATTGGAATTGTTTTATGAAAGTGGTAGAATTAGACATATAGAAGCCCAGTATATTTTGTATATGGGAAAGTTCTGAGAGTGAAAAAGGAACATGTACCCTAATCAATCCATCTACACTGGCCACCTCTCACAACGGGAGAACTACAGCGGGCTTGGCTTGTTTAGGGTTAGGTTCCATGGCAGCATGTGAATGTGTGAGAGGAGGGTAAAGGTGGGTGCCAGAGGAGGGCAGCCCCTGTGGCCAGGCACTGGCGAAGGAGCTGAAGAGACAGGCATAGAAGCTGGGGCTGAAGGGACTAGAGAGACAGGGGTAGAAGCTGAGGGAGCGGGCGGTGGGGGTAGCTTCCCACTGAGGTCAAAAAGGCAGAGGTTAGTTAGCTGGGTCCAGAGCAGAAGTGGAGGGTTCTTCAGGTACAGATGGCATAGCCAGGAACATGTGAGCAGGTGATCAGTTTGCAAGGACAGAGGGCTTAGTCTTAGAGCTTAGATAGAAAAAGGCTTGGATGTAGGGAAACTCCTCCCATTTGCCTGTGGGCTGACAGTAGTTAGAAAGATCCCACAGAATATACAGATCAAAGGTGCCGTTAGGTGGCCACTTTAGATTTCCATCTAAATTGTAATGAGGCAATTTTTTTGAACAAAGGTGAACAAGTGTGGGAATCCGCAGGTAGGGCATTAAGGCCTGAGGTTTTAGGGCCTCTAAAAGGCACCCCAGGGGGGAAGCCAGATTGATAGGTTTGGAAGGTTTGCTTCCCATGGTGAAAGCCATGTAAACCTGCAAAACAGCGACACTGCAAGGCTCCCACAGAAGACATCTCTTGACTGTGGACGGGGTGTGAATCAGCCTGACCTTCGCAAGACTCTTGTGGGTGTCCCCTCAAGCCACGAGTGGGAAGGTAAGGCCTGGCTAGATCCCGTTGGTGACTCAAACTCAGAGAGGCCAGAGGCCATTCCGAGCAGCCTCAGTAAAGGAAAAAGGAAAGGAAAAGAAATGGGAAAAAAAGAGAAAGAAAGATCTGAAGGACCCTGGGCCCTCAGTCATGGGTGGGTTGTCCTTGGGCCGTTCTAAACACTAACTAAGGGAAGCAAACCACAGATGAATGCCAGCGAAGGGAACAACCACAGCCTTGAAGACCGTGGTTGGGGGCAGTCCCCCATCTCTAGGAACACCGGAGAGTTGCCAGGAGCTCAACAGAGAGACAGTTAAGCTGACCAGAATGGGAAGACTCACCAACTGATGCTGGTGTTGTTCGGAAAGGTCATGCTCAGGCATATGGAACACATGGGTTGTTTTCGAGAAGATCCCTGGTTCTGATTCCGATCCCAGGAGCCTGGGGCAGATTCCAGCCCCAGGAGAGAGGCCTGGGGCGGAAGAGTCTCTCGAGTCTCGGCACCACTGAAATGACCTGACACGAGTGAGAATAAAACACGAGGCACGAACAAACCCACTTAAGAGTTTATTAGAGAGAAAACGTGTGCACAGGCCTGGGGATGGTGTGCAGAGAGAGAGCAAAGATGGCACATCCAGCTTTTAAAGGCTACCCTAGCACATGCACACAGGAGGAAGATGTGACTACGTCACACGCTGATGATGGGCGACCCAGCCTTGTACATGCGCACAGGGGGAGGACGTGACTACGTCACACGCTGATGATGCAGATGGCGGGAGACCCTTGCATGCGCACAAGGGCTTTAGTTGAGTCGCACGTGGGGGTAACCACACATGTGCGCACGTAGGTCACGCGGGGCGTGACCAAGGGTCCGCCCCCATGAACCCAGAAGTGCAGCCTTATCCGTGGCTGAATAATTACATTTATGATCCCAGGACCTATGTTAATGCTGAGCAGACATGGCTGCCAACATGAAATCCCACCACTGAGGAGGTGACAGGATCCCTGGAGAGAGCTGTCTAGATAAATAGCTAATCAGTGAGCTCTGTGTTCAAAGGAGAAACCCTGCCTCAATGAATGAGGTAGACAGTGATCTGGGGAGACTGATGGCGACTGCAAGTGTTGGCATATGCACACACATGGACTGGCATCCACACATGCACCCATGCACATGTGACCATGCATGCACACATACCGCAAATACTCACACACCACCACCACCACACCTAAAAACAAAATTAAACAGAACTTAAGAGATTTTCCAGTAATTGGAAATGATTATACTGAAACATGAATATAAACCTATGCAATAGAGAATTTGCAAAATAAAAAGTTACACAGAGACATGGACATGGAACAACAGGACATTTTATCTTTGAGTTGCTATGCTATTGCCGCCTACTGAAAGGCAACAAGAAAAAGAAATCAAGATCGCCCTGTGCCCGCAGGAAGTAGCCAGACTTGAGTCTATGCCCTTTTCTCCAAAGAGAGCCTAAATGTTTGTCAAAATTACCATTCCAATTTTCTGTCACCCCTATATCCAAGGAGTCTGGAATGTCAAGTTGGGAGCATAGGCCCCAGCCCCCAGGCCTGGTCTGGACTCCAAATCCCAGCAGGCCAGGTCCTGACCCCTCCCTGGGGGTGGGGTCAGGACCACTCCCCAGGGTATTTAAGTGATCTCCAGAAAGAGGAACACGTGGTCCCTTTTCCTTCCTCCCGGTGGTCGCGTTTGTGCAGCTTCCCGGTTCCCACTCGGGACCACCCGAGAGTGCAGAAATTCCATTAAACCTGGATATTTCTTAAAAAAAAAAAAAAAAAAGAAAAAAAGAAAAAGAAATCAAGATACCAATGGAAGATGTTAAGAACATATATTATGCCAGGTAATGGTGGCACACACCTTTAATCCCAGCTTTCAGGAGGTGGAAGCAAGCAGATATCTGTGAGTTCAAGGCCAGCCTGGTCTACAAAGCGAGTTCCCAGACAGACTCCAAAGCTACACAAGGAAACCCTGACTTGAAAAACAAAACAAAAACCAAAAAACAAACAAAAAGAACATATATTGCAATATATATAAAAGCTCTTTACTTTTTTAAAAAATGACATGTATTTATTTATTTACTGTGTGTGTGTAGGTGTTGGCTTCTGCTGTCACAGTGCACATGTGGAGGTAAGAGCAGAATGTTTAGAAGTTTTTCCCTCTTTCCACCTTGTAGGTGGATTCCAAGGACTGAACTCAGGGCATCAGGCTTGGAGGCAGGTGCCTTTATCCACTAAGCCACCTCACAGACCCAAAAAACACTTAACATTGTAGAAAATAAAGAACCAGGCAAATCCCATATGCCCATAGTCCCAACACTACAGGAAGTTGGGGCAGGAGGGTCACAGGATCCCAAGAGTTCAAGCACAGTCTGGGCATAAACCCATATCCAAAAACAGGAAAAGAATGAGTAAGAGATTGAGACGAGGGCTCCATGGTTGGGAGTGTTTGCTGCTCTTCCCACACACCTAAGCTGAGCTGCCAGAACCCACACCACGCAGCTCACAACAACCTGTAACTTCAGCTTCAGGGGATCCAGCATCCTCATCTAACTTCTGCAGGTGTCGTAAACAGACATACACACATTTATATACATAAAAATAAAATAATTGTAAAAGAAAACTATACAAATATTTTATAGAGAAAGAGAAACATTTAAAAGAAAAACTTTTGAAAATCATAAGCAAAAGCAAGTGTGATGGCATATGCCTGTAATCCCAGAACATGAGAAGTCAAGAAGTGACAAGGTCAGGAGTTCAAAGCCAGTGTCAGTTAGATCTAGAGTCTGAGGCCAGTCTGGGCTACAAGAAACTTTGTCTCAAAACAAACAAACAAACAAAAAATCCCAGGGCTAGAGAGAGGCTCAGTGGTTAAGATTGCTTGATCCTCTTGCAAAGGACCTAGGTTGAGCTCCTAACACTCACAAGGTGGCTCACAACCATCTGTTGTGCCAACCCCAGGGCCGTCTTCTGACTCTCTGGGCATTGCATACATGTGATACATTCACTTACCGTGTGTGTGTGTGTGTGTTCATATACCCACACACAGAAAAATAAAATAATCTCTTTGAAAGTTAGGACACCCAAGCAATTGTCAGTAAAGGGCCATTTGCTCAGTAATATATGAAAAGGATGGTTATCTTCAACTCATAATAGCAGAAGTGCACATTAAAATGCACTGAGATATAATTTTAAAAGTAGGCAAAATCCCAAAGCTTGCCAGTTTAAGCTGATGGTAAGGCTGGTAAGGCTGGGATGCCTGGCTCCCTCTTCTACAGTCTGATGAGAATAAAAGACAGATGGGTTTACTGTCAGCCCCGTGATCTTACTTCCAGGCATCCACCCTGCAGCTAGGTAAACACCGAACAACATACAAGATTAGTCATTCAGGATGGTTTATAATAACAGAAGTTGGAAACAACCCAAATGTCCCCCAGAAAGGAACTGAATAGCTGGAAAAACCATTTGAGAGACTTAAAAAAATAACTGTAAAAAATTTCCAGACTTTAAACTCTTCTAGGAAATGTATATACTGTATGCAATTCTTATGCCCCATTTTTAACACATTACCTGGCCCTTAGTGGGAAGCTGAAGAAATAAATGAACGAATGATGTTCACTGTGGTAGAGACTCCCACGCATCTCCTTCTCTCTCATAGCACGAAATAAATATCAAAGTTTCAGCTGAAGAGGAAACTCACAGAATCAAGACTACATTTCCCAAGCCCACTTTGGTTAGGTTAGATGTGGCCACGTCAGGAAGTTCCGACTGATGACCTAACACAGAAGGATCATCCTCTGATTTTATCACTGTTTCCTCCTTCTTACTAGATGGAACGAAAATGGAAAGGCTGGGACTGAGCCAATGTCTTGTACAAGGACCAGTTTCTAGAATAAAAGCAGCCCCTACTGGAGACATGAGATGGGTAGAGCCTAAATTCACAGCCATAGGCTTCATCATAATCCAAGCGGGACAAACTTTCCCATTCTTCCATGTAAACACCCTTCTGGTTTCTGTGAGTTGCCGATATATGGGGCCAGGGGACTTTATTTATAAGAGAATCTAACCCTAAGTGCTATTATCAATTATCTTTCTTTCTGTACTTAGCTGACTTCTAATTTTCAGCCTCTTTATTAGGTAGCAAGTCCATGAACTCACCACCATAGACTCCCTGTATTTCAAAAGAAATTCAGGCCCAGCATGATGACACACATCTCAATCCTAGCACTCAGGAGGCAGAGGCAGGTGGATCTACTTGAGTTCCGGGCCACTCTGGTCCACGTAACAAGTTCTAGGCAAGCCAAGGCTTAACAGTGAGACCTTGTCTCAAAACAGTAAAAAGGAGGGAGAGGAGGAGGAAGAGGGAAAGGAAATTAGGAAGCAGAAATTAGTGGAGAAAAGTAGATTTACTTACAGTTTTATAGAACCAGAGTGTCTTATTTTAAGAACTAATATTGTAAGATGGCTGTCCTACCCAAGGCAATCTACACATTCATTTTAATCCCCAGCAAGATTCCAAAACCATTCTCCCCAGCATTAGGAAAATAATATCAGAGTTCATAGGGAAGCATAACAGACCCTGGACAGCCTAAGCAACTCTGAGCAAAAGGGGTACTGTGGGAGGTTATCATCATCCTGATTTCAAGTCATACTAAAGAGCCATTGTAATAGAAACAGCATGGAGCTGACACCAAAACAGACTCATAGACCAAAAGAATAGAACAGAGGGCCCAGATACAAGCCCACACAACTACAGTAAGCTGTCAAAGAAACTAAAAATACTCATTGGAGAAAAGACAGTCTCTTTAGCAAATGGTTCTGTGGAAAGTGAGTATCTACACAGAGAAGAATAAACATAGACTCTTACTGCTCATCTGAACAAAAGTCAACCCCAAGTGAATCAAATATCTTAATCAACCTTTGATACTTCATAAGGAAAGAAGAAAAAAACAGTTTGAGATGTCGGAATGAGCAGAGACTTTCTGTTTAGGACTCCAGTCACTCAGGAAATAAGGCCAAAAACTGACAGATTGAGGCTACACGAAGTTAAGATGCTTCTGTAAAGCAAAGTGCTAACCACATGAAGAGACAGCATATGAAACAGGAGGGAATCTTCGCCAACTGTGAACTTGACAAAAAGGTCAAAATCCAGCACACACAAAGAACTAAAAAATGAAAACAAGGAAACAGCCTGATCAAAAAAAGGCATTGGGGGAGGATAAGAACCTGGACAAAGTTCTCAAAAGAAGAAATACAAATGTCCAACAAACGCTTTAAGGTATTATCAATGTAACAATAATAATCTAAGAAAAAGAGACAAATGCAAATTAAGACAAGACTGAGATTCCATTTCACCCAAGTCACAAGGACCCTCATCAAGAAAACAAGTGACTGCAGATGCTGGCCAAGATGGGGAGCAAAGAGAACCCTTTTCATTGTTGGTTGGAGTGAAATTGGTGCCAGGGGGTCTCAAATATCTAAATATAGAAGTTCTGTATGACCCAGCTAGGCCATTTTCATACACACACCCAAAGGACTTCCTGTCTTACCCCAGATGTGCTGGGCACCCCTGCTTATCATTGTTGTCCTCACAATAGCGAGGATAGAAGGAGCCTAGCCACCCATCAACTAATAAATTATAGTGAAATGTGGTAAAGAAACCGATGGAATTTTACAGGAAAATAGAAGGAGCTGACAAACATTATAATAAGTGTAGTAACTCAAGCTCAGAAAAACAAACACCACATGTTCTCACATATGTGGATTTAGGTGGAGTGAATGTTTATAGCTCCTAGCAAACTAAAGAGAGACCCATGATAGGGGAGCTCAGAGGGGAAGGGTAGCAGAACGCACGTGCTAGGAAAGTCTGGGAAGTTACTGAGAGCAAAAAGATTTAGTGGGGAAATCAGTTGGGAGTACGGGAGAAAGGAGAAGATGCTGGGGAGTAGACCGAAACCAACAAAGTATAAAAAAAAAAATAAGGAAATCCAATACTTGATAAGCTGATTAACAATAAAATAAAATAGAGCCCAAAGAGAGGTACATGTGTGGGTGTGCGAAGCCCCTTCCAGAAACTATAGGTTAATAAACCAAAATCCCATGCAGGAATGAGCCACTTCCCTAAGAATTGTTGTTTGGGGTGGTATTTGAAGCCCTCAAAACAATACAAAAAAATTGGCACAGATGTTGGTCCCCTGCCAGATCTTGGTAAGACCCTATTGCTGAAGATGTCTTCATTGTAGGGTGACTTGTGTGAAAGCTTCCTTCCTGCTGCTAATCTTCATCCACCCAGAAGGTGCTATGCAGGCTGCTAGAGACTTGTCAGCAACAGTATTGCCCAGCTGCGGACGTTAAATGCAAGAAAGCTGACCAGCTGGACAAGATGAGCCACCTGGTGCCCAAGTGGCTAGTCTGTGGGAGGCTAACCGACCGCTTTCTGCTTGGTTTTAAGGCACATTCCATGGGAGGGAATTCACTTCTGGGACCGTAAAGCAAGTCGTGAGTCCATGGCCAGGGAGGTCACAGGCCCGACTGAAGAAGCTATTGCTGTTGTTTCCCTAAATGAACAAGATGTGCCCGTCACTCTACCTTCTGAATAACGGTTCCCGTCTATAGAGCAGGGCCGTGGTCATATTGGGTCAGAGAAGCTCCCTTTTACAGAAGTCAGCAATGACTACAGAGACTCAGAGCTAATTAAAGCACTGAGAATAGGTAACTATTGAAAACCCAGCCATCAAAGCGGCATCTGTGTCCAAGGCTCAGGGAACATCTTGGAAGACGGGGACAAAAACAAGGTGAGAGCAGGAGGGAAGGTGGAGAGCTGGGAAACTGACTTTCTGCAGGAGGCGGAGCCTCGCCGGAGGAAGTACGTCACAGACCTGCTTAAGAATGCTTAAGCCTCTTGCTGCTTTCAGTTGAGTTTTTCTGCTTCCTGTTTTCAACTGAGACACCATTTCTCAGCTTTGCGCTTTGGCTGTCTGCTGTTTTGCCTAGCCTACCGCTATGGACTCTTCCTTAGGAACCATGAACCAAAATAAACCTTTTCTTCTGTAAGTTGGTATTGGCCATGGTATTTTATCACAGCAACAATACTTAACTAATACAAAAGTCCATTAGTTTCAGTATAAAGCATTAGAAAAATCTTATAAACATTTTAACTATAGCCAACATAACTATATGTAAAACTTTTCCTCCAAAATCTATTCCCTATAATCTTCTTTTAGTGTTATAAAATGTTTGCAATTTATCCAGATCTTTTAATATAATCCTCAGATGACTATAAAATGGTTTATCCCATAAACCAAAAGTATATTCATGGTATAGTGTTATTTCCTTGTTTATTTACTGGTTTATTTGTTGGTTGTTTTAGTGTCATAGTTTTAGGCAGAGTCTCAGTATGTACTCCTAGCTATCCTGTAACACTCTGAGCAGGGCAGATTAGCCTCAAAGATGTAGCTATCCTCCTGCCTCTGCCTCCTGAGTTCTGGTACTACAGGTGGTCACCACCAACCCCAGTTTCAGTCCACTAAATCATCTGTCTTGTGTGTGTTTGTTTGTTTCCAAACATTTTGCTTGGGAAAAGGAAAAGAAAGAACAAATAAAATGAGACCCTTTTGATATAATAATTCTGATAATATGCTTCAAGTAATAATTAAGCATAAAACCTCCAGAATTTTAGTTTATGCCTAAATTTAATGAAAACCTCATATTAATTTGTCTATAGTCCAAACAAATTATAAATATAATTTACTGATGCAAACAATGTTTATTAATTAGAAATATAACTCCTGGGGTATGAAAGTCGTATGCTTTTTGTTTCTACACTTTTTTTCTTAATTTGGTTTTTCAAGATAGGGTTTCTCTGTAACTTTGGAGCCTGTCCTGGAACTAGCTCTTGTAGACCAGGCTGACCTCAAACTCACAGAGATCCACCTGCCTTTCCCTCCCCAGTGCTGAGATTAAAGGCATGCACCACCACTGCCCTGCTTGTTTCTACATCTTTTTACCTACTGATATTTGGCAATGTGGACATTTTTCTCCTGAAAGGAATTATGTGCACTGGTTCACATATATCAATAAACTACCAAAAATATTCACAGAACTTCTAATAATATTTCCATCATGCTGCATTTGCCAGGCTCACTTGCACAGTAACAACCTAAATATAAACATAGATAAAACACACACACACACACACACATATTTCATTTGAGACAAACCCAGGAACTGTGAAAAGTTTGTCTACACACACAGGATACGTTTTTAAATGTTTTGTCTTTTACCTGTTAAAATTATATTTTAAGGTTGTCTAGCAAAAGGCAGCTGAGAAGCTTTCTGAGTATTTAATACGACTGTGTTAGTCAGGGTTTCAGTTGCTGTGCAGAGACACCATGACCGTGACAACTCTTACAAAGAAAAACATTTAATTGAGGTGATGGCTTACAGTTTCAGAGGTTGAGTCCGTTGTCTTTCTGGAGGGGATCATGGAGACACCATGCAGGCAGATATGGTGCTGACAACATCTTAATCAGAAGGCAACAGGAAGTGGTCTGTGACACTGGGAGGTATCTTGAGCACAGGAAGCCTCAAAGCCCACCCCACAGTGACACAGTTCCTTCAACAAGGCTATACCTAGTCCAACAAAGCCTCACCTCCTAATAGTGCCACTCCCTATTAAATTATAGTGGCAATTACATTCAAACTAACACAAAGACTATTTTAATAATTTAAGTCAAACCTTTACATTTTTCATTTTATTTGTTGTGGATTGGGTTTGTACATATGTGTAGGTTTACACATTGACACAGTGCAGGTAGAAGTCAGAGGAAACCAGCAAGTGCCTGTTCTCTCCCTCTACCATTGTGCATCTTGAGGATTAAACCCAGGTCCTTAGGCTTGGCAGCAAGTGCCTTCTAAACAGCCTTGTGGCCCATTAGAAAGCTCTCTTCTTGGTAAGACCAAATCATATCATCCTTTTGCTCATTATAGAGAAATATAAAGGCTTATCTAGACCTTCAATATCACTGATTGTGGGAGCTGGCATCTTCTACAATCCCATCATGAAACAGAAACAACATACAGGTTTATCAAAATAACACGTGCATGGTTTTGTAAATATCACAGCATTAACAAAAATCTCATATTTACCAACTACACTCCAAAAAAGTATTCCTGCCAGGTATGATAACACGTGCCTTTAATTCCAGCACCCAGGAAGCAAGAAGGTGGATTTCTGTGAGTTCCAGGGTAAAGTGGTCCTCAAATCAAGTTTTAGTACATCCAGGGCTACATAGCGCAACCCTGACTTTAGAAGAGAGGAAGGCTGGAAAGGTGACACTGTTAAGAGTTAAGAACACTGCCTACTCTTGCAGAGAACCTGGGTTCAATTCCTACGGCCCACATGACTGCTCACAAACATCTGTAATTGTAGTTCCAGGGATCCAACAGCCCCTTCTGGCCTCCGTGGACACCGCCCATGCACATGTACACAGATATGCATGAAGACAAATCATCCATACACGCACAAAAAATTAATAATTTTAAGTATTCTGAAAAGAAAACCACATGAATAGTCTAATAAAATAATTTTTAATTAACTTCTTTGCATATGTGTGCACATGTCTGGAGGTCAGAAGACAACTTAGGAGAGACAGTTCTCTCCTTCAACCACACGGATTTTGGAGATTGAACTCAAGCTGTCGGGGTTGGTGGCAAGGCCGCCTCAAAGGCCTAAAAGGCCTTTACTGCACATCATTTAAAGGCATTTTGGGTTTTTTTGTTTTTTGTTTTGGTTTTTCGAGACAGGGTTTCTCTGTAGCTTTTGAAGCCTGTCCTGGAACTAGCTCTTGTAGACCAGGCTGGCCTCAAACTCACAGAGATCCACCTGCCTCTGCCTCCCGAGTGCTGGAATTAAAGGCGTGTGCCGCCACCACCCGGCTAAAGGCGTTTTTATTTTATTTCTGTAATTACTTACTAAGATATTTGTATGTCACTGAAAACTTGTAACTGGCACCATCCACACATCAAGAAATATCACAAAACAGTTATACTTGGATTATTACTGTGTCAGATTTGTGGAGGGTGGTTGGTTGGTTGAGTTTCTCTTAGCCCGGGCTACAACCTCAAACTTGCTACGTACCTGAAGATGACTCTGACGCCCTGCCCTCCAGCCTCCTCCTCCAAAAGCCGGGACCAGAGGTCTGCGCCACCTACAGTCTTTTGCTCCTGTGAAAACATATTCAAGTTTCTTCTTCATTTTGACACTTTTTAAAATGAAGGGCTTTCATTCTCAGCTCCCTCTCTTTCTTTCTAAACCTTTTATAGTCTCGGTTTCAGGCTTCTCCCTTTATTTCAGTGTTTCTAGATAGTCACATGCTTTTGCTCCAAATCTTTGAAGACACTTCTAATTTATAAAGCATCTTACTTTTTCACTTGTCTTAAGTAATCAGTCCTTGATTGTAGTCTTCTTTTAAAAATAATGATAACAATAATTTTTTTCTTATTTTGAAGCATGGTCTCATGCAGCCAGGCTATCGTCAAGCCCTATCTGAGGCCAAGGTTGACCTTGAGCTCCTTGCTCAAGTGTACCACCATGCCCAGTGTACCGTGCACAGTGTACCACCATGTCCAGTGTACCATGCCCAGTGTACCACCATGTCCAGTGTACCATGCCCAGTGTACCACCATGCCCAGTGTACCATGCACAGTGTACCACCATGCCCAGTGTACCATGCCCAGTGTACCATGCCCAGTGTACCACCATGCCCAGTGTACCATGAACAGTGTACCACCATGCACAGTGTACCATGCCCAGTGTACCACCATGCCCAGTGTACCATGCACAGTGTACCACCATGCCCAGTTCTCTCAGACGAATCAATCCCTTCAGCCCTCACTTCTCCCTATCTCATCCCCACCCCACACCTTATCTTCCCTTTTCATATAGTCTTCTTATATACGACTGATTGTTCTTAGCGTTTCAGGAAGTGGGGCAAACTGAGTAGGGTGCTTGTGCCTGTAATCCGGATGACTGGGCTTTAGGTTGGCCTAGACTCCATCGTGGGGTCCTGTCTCAAATTTCAAACATGAATAATCTTTTCAAGGCCCCACAGTCGACCCACAACACACTTTAAAATTCCTAGACACTTGCTACCCGTCAGACACCAGGAGAACTGCTAACTTGAAAGGGTTCACAGTTCTGACATTAATAGCTACATTCCTTTCCGAAGGTGTCATGTTTCTGCACGCCTAGCATTTTGGCAGTTTCTTTGATTAAAAAAAAGAAAAGAAAAAACTATACAAAGACGAATGTAGAACTAGGAACAAGGGCATCACTGTCCAATCTATTCCAAAACAGACCCAAAGAAACACTCACTCAGTCATCGTATTTTGTTATTTTTAAAGGTATTTTTATTGCATTTATTTGTTAGGGGAGGTGGTTACCTCACTTGCCACAGCATGCATATGGAGGTCAGAAAGTAATGTACAAAAGTAGGTTTTCAGCCAGGTGGTGGTGGTGCACGCCTTTAATCTCAGCACTTGGGAGACAGAGATAGGTGGATCTCTGTGAGTTCGAGGCCAGCCTGGTCTACTGTAGGCCCATATTTCTATATGGTGTGGCAGCCAGGCTCTAAAGCCATAGGCCCCACCTGAGGTAGTTACATAGCCTCCAGCCATAGCAGCCCTAACAAAGGGTCAGGATGTTGTTTTGCTCCTTTCTTTGTAATTTGGAGGATGCCTGATAGAGATGCTGATTCAAGCCTACTTGCCAGCTAGCATACAGAGCAGATAGGTAGATGTGGAAGTGACTAAAAGCCATTCACCTGGTTACTAGGAAACAGAATGCTAATGAATTTACCCCTCAGTTGATGTTTGGGTATAAAAACTGTTTGGAGAATAAAGTGAGAAGAATTCTTCAGGATGTGAACTCAGGACTTCATGAGGGATCTCTGAGAATCTCCCTCCCGATGAAGCTATGTGAGCTGTGTCTTTATTCCCGCGCCTGCACGCCGGTCCAGAGAGAGATAGTTTATGTTGGGGTCTGGTCGAGAGAAATAATTTATGGTCCAGGCTAGCACAGGACCCCGACAGTCTACAGAGCAAGTTCCAGGACAGGCTTCAAAGCTACAAAGAAATCCTGTTTCAAAAAACAACAAAACAAACTAACAAAAAACAAAGCAGGCTTTCCTTCCACCATGTAGATCCCAGGTATCAGACTCAGGCTATGAGTCTTGGTGGCAAAGGCTGTTCAAGAAGACGAACCATCCCATCAGCCAGTGCACACATCTTAATTACAGCCATTTAGTAGTAGAATAAAGTATTATTCTGTCTTTCAATTTTTTCACATAATTTTTTTGAAATAATGTCAAATGTCATCACATGGTGACTGGGGCTGTCTGAGAACCCATCATGAGTTTACTCCTGAAATGGAATGTCAGGTTTGCATCGCATGTGTTTTATTTTACAGTGTATATGTTAGTAATGTTCCTAAGACATAGTTTATGCTATACAAAAACCACAACTTTCATTGTTGTTTGTTTTTTGTTTGGGTTTGTTTCAAGACAGTGCTTCTCTGTGTAGCCCTGGTTGTCCTGGAACCTGCTTTGTAAACCAGGCTGGCCTTGAACTCACAGAGATCCACCTGCCTCTGCCTCCAAGTGCCAGGATTAAAGGTGTGCACCACCACCACCACGTGGCACAGCTTGCATTCTTAAAGGACTCATGAAATAGTTTATTCTGGAGCTGTTTTGAGTGAACACAGCCTGGGAACACATATTTAAGTTACCCCAAATTCCATGCTCCAATGTGGAGGCAGTTTCAGGAAGTTTTATATGTTTTATAGAACAGAGAAAGTCATAGGCAAGTTTAAAATACTTTGGGGGAACATTAAAGAAGTAACAAGGTGGGAGGCTTTTCTATGGATTGACGGTGCTCTCTTTGACATCCATAGCCTTTGGGTTGGCTAAGTTAATAGATCCCGAAAGGCTTCATCCAATAGTCACAGAGATGTGAGTTCAGATGCAGGCGTGGGTAAGCAATGGCTCTTCTGGAGGGCTAGACCTAGTCCGAGATAAGGTCATTAGCCTCTGGACCTGCAACATTCCAGCTTCTGCACAGGACTGAAGTCAGTCAGTCCCTGTAGACACAGCTTCTTTCCAAAAATTATCATTCACCTCTGCAAACTACGATACAGAGTTAGATGTGATGCTTAGAAGTTTGTTGATAACAACCTAATTCTGAAGAGTTGGCTGTGGACTAAATGCTCATTCCATTATTTATATGCTGCAACCCTCACCCCCAATGGTGTTCAGAGACAAGGTTTGAAAGAGGTCATAGGGTGGACCCCTCGATGAGATTAACACTTCCTCTACTTTCCTTTCCGTTCCTGTGACAAAACACTTTGATCAAAAGCAACTTGTAATAGAAATGGAAATTTTTTTTCACTTATATTTCCAGGTTACAGTTCACCACAAAGGGGAGCCAGGGTAGAAACTAAAGCAGAAACCATGGAGGAACTCTGCTGCTGGCTCACTCACGGGTGTTTGCTCAGCTTGCTTTCTCTACAGCCCAGGACCATTTGCCCAGGAAGAAGTTCAGAAGTGAAGGTCTCCCATGACCTTCCTCCACTGTGCCTTGCTATTGACAGTCTTATTCCTGTGTAGACCAGTGTAGGCATCCAGGAATGTGGGAAACTGGGTTGCTCACAGTGGGCTGGTCCCTCCTCCATCAATCAAAAGATAATTCCCATAGACACATCCACAGTCCAGTCTCATCTGAGCACTCCAGCTGAGACTCCTTTCTCTGGTGACTGTAGATTGTGCCAAGTTAACAGTTACTGCTAACTCCAGAGCATTCTTCCTTCCTTCCTTCATGTCTTTCTCCCTTTCTTTTTCTTCAATATTCTATAAACTATGAAGCGGATCCTCCTCAGAAACCAAGCCCTGCAGCACTCTGGTCTTGAACTTAGAGATCCCCAGCCTATGGTCCTTTGTTAGGGTAGCCTGAACTATCATAGGGCATTTCAAAAGACTAGACAAGGACAGTTACAGGAATAGCAATTACTCTGAGGTAGAAGGTGATTGAAAATAAAAGGGATCCCTGTTGCCCATGTGAATTATCTCTCGCTTTCCTCAGGTCCTGGAAGCAAGTCCAGAGAAGACCTGATTAGCTCCCTCCAGACACCCTCTGTGATACCTGACCCTGGCTGTCACATTGACAGTCCTGGCAAGAGGGAACAATGACTGAGGAATTGCCACCATCTGATGAGCCTGTGAACGTGTCTGAGGGTCATTTTCTTGATTGCTAATTGATGTAGGGAGGTCCAGCCCACTGTGGGTAGTGTCACCCTGGGCAGGTGGGACTGAGCCATATAAAAAAGGTAGCAGAACAAGCGAGGAGAGGCGAGCCACGGAGCTGCGCAGGAGAGGCGAGCCACGGAGCTGCGCAGGAGAGGCGAGCCACGGAGCTGCGCTCCTCTGCCATCTCCACTTTGGTTCTTGCCCTCAGGTTCCCGTCTCGAGTTCTTACTTTCTCTTCACTTGATAACAGACTGTAACCTGTAAGCCAAATAAACCCTTTCCTTCTCAAAGCTGGCTTTGGTAACTGTTTTGCTGGAACAACACCACCGAAAAAGAAAAACCCAAGGCACCATCTAAGCAGAGATACAGGGCAGTAGGTGGTACATGGGGAGGAGCAGGACCATTTTGTCATTCACTGGTATACCCATGCGGTGGAATAATACTTTTGTATTCTGTAAAGATTCATCACTTGTATTGGTTTAATAAAACACTGATTGGCCAGTAGCGAGGCAGGAAGGTTAGGCAGGGCAACCAGACTAGGAGTATTCTGGGAAGAGGAAAGTTAGAGATGCAATCACCAGCCAGACTCAGAAGAAGAAAGATGAGAATTCCTTACTGAAAAAGGAATCCAAGCCACATGGCTAAACATACATAAGAATTATGGGTTACTTTTAAAAAAAAGAATTATACCTTAATTTAAGTTGTAAGAGCTAGTTAATAATAAGTCTGAGCTAATAGGTCAAAGAGTTTATAATTATTATAAGCCCCTGTGTGTTTCTTTGGGATTAAATGGCTGTAGGACTGAATGGCTATGGGATCAGGCAGGACAGAAACTTCCGTCTACAAACACTACCCCCCACCAAAAAAAATTTTTTTTTAAAGAAACGGCTTCAACTGAGAGATTTAGAGAGATATAAGATGCATATTTTAAACAGATGATGTTATTAAACATCATATGAAAGCTATTTTGTGATTTCTCTCATGGTTCCTTACCTGTAATTTTACTTTCTAAGATTTCAGTAACTCTCTGTTAATCTTTTCCTGTCTGTTTTTATTTGTCTATCTGTCTGTCTGTCTGCCTGTTTTTTGAGACAGGGTCTCATTATGTAGTCCTGGCTACCCTGGAACTCATTCTGGAGACCCAGGCTGCCTTAAACTCACAGATCCACCTGCTTCTGTCTCCTGACTGCTTGGATGAGAGGTGTATGCCACCATGCCTGGCTACCTCAGTCAACGATGATCCAAAAATATTAAATAGAAAATTCTAGAAATAAACAATTTATGTTTTAAATAAACTAACACAGTGATGCACATCTTTAACCCTAGCACACAGTAGCTGAGGCAGGGCAGTCAAAAGTTCAGGCCTAGCCAGGCATGCTGGTGCACACCTTTAATACCAGCACTTGGGAAGCAGAGGCAGGCAGATCTCTGTGAGTTCAAGGGCAGCACGGTCTATAGAGCTAGTTCCAGGAGAGCCAGAGCTGTTACACAGAGAAACCCTGTCTCAAAAAAAAAAAAAAAAACAGAACAAGAAAAAACAAAAATAAAACGAAACAACAACAAAAAGTCAGGTCTAGCCCAGGCTACATAGTGAAACCCTGTCTCTCAAACATGAAAGCAAACAAAAGGCTATAAATAGCTTTTATGATAGCATGCCATTCTGATTGATCTATTGATATTTATTAGCCTCTCATTGTGTCTAATTTATAAATAACCTTTGTCTCATATATTTATGAAGGGACATTATAGGTCTATGGTTAGCAGTGTAGCTCAGTGGTACAGAATGTGCCTAACACATAAGAGGTCCTGTGGTGCAGCAGACTTTCTAGGCCGCCAGCCCCCAAATCATGGCATGGAGAATTAATGTTAATTATGAATGCTCAGCCTTAGCTGAGGCTTGTATCTTTTTTGCATATTATTGTGTTTTCTTTGAATTGTTTTTACTGTAAATGAGCTAAGTACAGAGAGACATTTTATTGTAAGCACTGCTGAGCTAAACCAATATATATGTTTTTTACATTATTTATTGATATTTATTAGCTCTACATTTTTCTCTGCAGTCTTCCCTGCCCCTTCCCTCCCCTTTCAATCCTCCCCCAAGGTCCCTATGCTCCCAATTTACTCAGGAGATATTGTCTTTTTCTACTTTCTACTTCCCATGTAGACTTATATCTATGTTAGTCTCTCTTAGTGTCCGCAATGTTGTCTAAATTCTCTGGGATTGTGGTTTGTAGACTGGCTTTCTTTGCTTTATGTTTAAAAACCATCTATGAGTGAGTACATGTGATAACTGTCTTTCTGTGTCTGGGTTACCTCACTCAAACTAATGTTTTCTAGCTCCATCCATTTCCCTGCAAAATTCAAGATGTCATTATTTTTTTCTGCTGTGTAGTATTCCATTATGTAAATGTACCACATTTTCTTTATCCACTCTTTGGTCGAGGGGCATTTAGGTTGTTTCCAGGTTCTGGCTATGACAAATAAAGCTGCTATGAACATAGTTGAGCACATGTCCTTGTGGCACAATTGAGCATCCTTTGGATATATATACCCAAAAGTGGTATTACTGGGTCTTGAGGAAGGTTGTTTCCTAATTTTCTGAGAAATCGCCACACTGACATCCATAGGGGTTGTACCAGCTTGCATTCCCACCAGCAATGCAGAAGTGTTTCCTTTTCCCCACAACCTCTCCAGCATAAGCTGTCATCGGTGTTTTTAATCTTGGCCATTCTTACAGGTGTAAGATGGAATCTCAGAGTTGTTTTGATTTGCATTTCTCTGATGACTAAGGATGTTGAACATTTCCTTAAGTGTCTTTCAGCCATTTTAGATTCCTCTGTTGAGAGTTCTCTGTTTGGGTCTGTGCTCCATTTTTTTTATTGGATTATGTGTTCTTTTGGTGTCCAATTTCTTGAGTTCCTTGTATATTTTGGAGATCAGACTTCTGTCTGATGTGGGATTAGTGAAGATCTTTTCCCATTCTGTAGGCTGGCATTTTATCTTGTTGACCATGTCCTTTGCTTTACAGAAGCTTTTCAGTTTCAGGAGGTCCCATTTATTAATTGTTTCTCTCAGTGTCTGTGCTGCTGGGGTTCTACTTAGGAAGTGGTTCCCTGTGCCAATGCGTTCAAGCGTACTTCCCACTTTCTCTTCTATAAGGTTCAGTGTGGCTGGCTTTATGTTGGGGTCTTTGATCCATTTGGACTTGAGTTTTGTGCATGGTGATAGATAGAGGTCTATTTTCATTTGTCTACATGTTGATGTCCAGTTATGCCAGCACCACTTGTTGAATATGCTTTCTTTTTTCCATTTGATATTTTTTGCTTCTATCGAATATCAGGTGTTCAAAGATGTGTGGATTGATATCCGGGTCTTCTATTCGGTTCCACTGGTCCTCCTGTCTGTTCTTATGCCAGTACCAGGCTGTTTTCAGTACTGTAGCTCTGTAGTATAGTTAGAAGTCAGGGATTGTGATGCCTCCAGATGTTCTTTTGTTGCCCAGGATTGTTTTGGCTATCCTGGGTTTTTTGCTTTTCCCTCCTGTCTATTCTTATGTCAATACCAGGCTGTTTTCAGTACTGTAGCTCTGTAGTAGAGTTTGAAGTCAGGGATTGTGATGCCTCCAGAAGTTCTTTTATTGTACAGGATTGTTTTGGCTATCCTGGGTTTTTTGCTTTTCCATATGAAGTTGAGTACCATTCTTTCGAGGTCTTTGAAGAATTTTGTTGGGATTTTGATGGGCATTGCATTGAATCTGTAGATTGCTTTTGGAAAGATTGTCATTTTTACTATTTTAATTCTGCCTGCCCAAGAGCATGGGAGATCTTTCCACTTTCTGGTGTCTTCTTCAATTTCTTTCGTCAAAGATTTAAAGTTCTTGTCATACAAGTCTTCCACTTGTTTGGTTAGAGTTACTCCGGGATATTTTATGCTATTTGTGGCTATTGTGAAGGGTGTTGAGTCTGTGATTTCTTCCCCAGCCCTTTTATCATCTGTGTACAGGAGGGCTACTGATTTTTTTTTTAGTTAATCTTATATCCTGCTACATTGCTGAAAATGTTTATGAGTTGTAGAAGTTCCTTGGTAGAATTTTTGGAGTCATTTATATAAACTATTATATCATCAGCAAACAGTAAGAGTTTGGCTTCTTCTTTTCCAATCTGTATCCCCTTGATCTCCCTTTGGTGTCTTATTGTTCTAGCTAGGACCTCAAGAACTATATTGAATAGATATTGAGAGAGTGGACAACTTTGTCTTGTTCCTGATTTCAGTGGAATCGCTGGGAGTTTCTCTCCATTTAGTTTGATGTTGGCTGTTGGCTTGCTGTATATTGCCTTAATTATGTTTAGGTATGTTCCTTGTATCCCTGCTCTCTCCAAGACTTTTATCCTGAAGGCATGTTATATTTTGTCAAAAGCTTTTTCGGCATCTAATGAGATGATCATGTGGTTTTTATTTTTCAGCTTTTTTATATGGTGGATTACGTTGACAGAATTTTGTTTGTTGAACCATCCCTGCATCTCTGGGATGAAGCTGACTTGGTCATGGTGGATGATGGTTCTGATGTGTTCTTGGGATTGGAATGCATACACAGATGGTCCCAACTTAGAAAAATTCAACTTAGGATTCATCAATCTGATAATGAGAGCATTACATCCACTTTTATTTATTTACCTTGTTTTGTACTTAAAATAGTGCTATTGGGTTGTTATCCATGTCAATCAAGGAGTACACAATGTTCAGTACTCCTTGCCTCACACTGAGATGATATTTCGTATGTCTGGTACTGGCTATTTCCATGCAATGCTGTGTTTTAGAGATGTGGTCGTTGACTAACCGCAACAGCATCATCTTAGCTTTTGGTACCCTCCATGACCTCTCCAATCAGAACCAGGCCCAGCTGCAGAGTCCAAGAACTGCCACACACATGGTTCTGCTCTCTAAACAGTTTATGTTCCGTTTAGACAATTTAGATATGTCATCCAGGTTTTCTATAAACTATGTGTTTCTGTTTCACACAAATCATTAAAACATTGCTGCGCTCTGGCAAAGCTTTGGAATACCTGGAAAATCTTCTAAAACTCTTTTGTTAACTACCCATGAGTATGTGCTCATAGTAGGAAAGGGAACTAAGATGCAAGAGAAAGGCAAAACCATGCAGCCATTGCATCACTAACTCCCGGGAGCCCTGGATGCCTACTGGTCTGCACAGGAATAAGACTGTCAATGGCAAGGCATGGTGGAGGAAGGCCGTGGGAGACCGAGCCTTCACTGCTGAACTGCTGCAGACAGATCCAAGGGGAAATCACTGTCTTTACTTGTGTGTCTACTGATGATACTACTGGGCTCCATTGGATACTTCCAATCCAGTGTTCACGCAGCTGGCCCTGGTTAAAATAAATGGGTCACAAAGAAAAACAAAAATTGTGAATCTGGCCAGGTGCAGTAGTACAAGCCTTTAATCCCAGCACTTGAGAGACAGACAGGCAGATGGATCTCTGTGAGTTTGAGGTCAGTCAGGTCTACAGATCAAGTTCAAAGTCACCCAAGGCTTCATAGTTAGAATCAGTCTTTAAACAAAAAAAAAAAAAATTGAACTAAGTTTAGAATAGAGCTGAGCACCGTAGCACGTCGTTTAATCCCAGCTTTTGAAAGACCCAGGCAGGAGAATGGCCAACCTGGTTACAGAGTGATATCCTGTCTCAAGTGAGGGAAAGTATAAAGGAGAATAATATACATAGGTCATAAGCAGATAGCACACCATTTCTCTAAGAGACTAGCCAGTCCATGGGTTTTGGCATTCACAGAAGATCCTTGAACCAATTTCCAGGGACATCATGAATCAACATTACAAATTCCTGAAGGGTGGTAGTGTGATCTGAGATGTTGAAGGACCACCAGAGAAATCATGAAAGTTCAAAGAGTGTTCTGATCCAATGTGTGGAACACAAGCTCCTGTGCTCTTTATACAAAATCCATCATCAAGGGGATGGAAACTCAGAAGGAAATGTCTGAGACAGGGTGTCCAGAGTCAAATAAATTAGCTCACAAAGCATGCAGATGATGGAGTGCCAACAGAACAAAGAGTGGCCTGTGGCCGCAGAGGAAACTGGGTAATAGACAGGAAAACTTTCCTGGAACAATGGTCTTTGGGGATCGCCACTGTGCCTAGCCCAAGGCCACCTTGTCTCCATTATCCAGACTGTCCCCTGCCAATGGTAACACTGGAGACAGGTGAGCCAGGTCAGTACCCACAAGTTAAGGGGTGTTCAAGAGAAACTTCAAAATGGAATGTAAGCACAAAGATGTGCTTCACCCATTTGGAACATATAGTTGTCTGTAGCGTCTGCACTACGGGACAGTTCCCGAGCCAGGCAAGGGGCTGGAGATTGAAATACACACACACAGAGAGAGAGAGAGAGAGAGAGAGAGAGAGAGAGAGAGAGAGAGACGGGGGGGTCATCCTTGAAACAAGAATGCTGACTTTATTGCGCGCCATGGAAGCTTATATAGGGATCCTTAACTGATAGCCACGTCCCAGCTCCTGAGATTTTCAGCTGTAAACCCACCAGAAACCACTCCCCTGCCATCAGGAACTCATGAGGGTCTTGTGCTCAGAGCAGCTGCAGGCACAGGGAAACAAGTTGTTTGCTCTGTTCACTCCAGGAGGCAAAGGTCACAGAAAGTCAAGGGTCTGAGGGTCTGCAGCCCCAACAGTTGTCATCATATGCCTTTCAACAATTAATGGTACCAGCCTCAAAGAGAAAGGGTCACTAGAAGGGCTGTGGAATCTTCCAGAAAGCTGTAGGTACCACTCAGTGGCAAAGAGCTTGCTGAATAAGTGCAAAGTATGCCCAACACCACACACACACACACACAGAGAGAGAGAGAGAGAGAGAGAGAGAGAGAGAGAGAGAGAGAAACAGAGAAAAGAAAAAGGAAAGGAAAGTTAAGACACAGCCTTCTACATTAAGAGAGCTATCCATGTCTCATGATTGGGAAGTTTTTAATTAATAAAACTACATTTAGGATTCTTGATGTCCAACATGTACAAAATCTAAAAAGTTGTATTCATTGAGGACTAGCTTCATGGGATATATTTTGGTCCTTAAGTACCTGAAGGTCAACGTGGTGCTCGCCTCAAATCCCAGCACTCCAGAGACAGAGTCCTGGGATTGCCAGTTGGATTTATATAGGGCTGGAGAGATGGCTCAGTGGTTAAGCGCACTGGCTGTTCTTACAGAGGACTTCCAAGCTGTTTCCAAAACCCTGACAGGCAGCTCACAACAGCCTTTAACTCCAGTTCAGGGGATCCAACACCCTCTTCTACCCTCCGTGGGCACCTGTACTAATGTACACATATACACATACATAGGAATAATTTAAAATAAATAAATCTTTAAAAAATATATCCTTGTCTCTGGGGCTGGAGAGAAGGCTGAGTGGTTAAGAGCACTGTGGCTTCCGCAGGCTCCAGGTTCAATTCCCAGCACCCACGTGGCAGCTCACAACCGTCTATAACTACAGTTCTCCGGGATCCAGCACCCTCACACAGACACGAATGCAAACTAAACAATGCTTTACTTAAAGTTAAATTAATTTTTAAAAATCCTTGTCCCAAAAGACTAAAACCACACAAAGTATATAGATGCCAAGGAGTTCAATTGGAAGCTGCCATCCACCAGTTCATCCACCCAAACAATATTCCACTGAAAAACTAAAACAGGACGAGGGAGGGAGAGGTGAGGGGTGAAAGGTCAGACCAGGAGGAAGGTAAGAAAAGAGTCAGCGAACAGACACGTGCTGCAGCAGGTGCCCCCACAAATATTATTTCTAAATTACATGGCCATAAAGTCAGAAATAGTTTCTCTGACATTAATCACATTGAGCAGGGCCAGCTTTTTAAAATAAGGCTTTGAACAAGAATTAATTTGTTCTCTAAATCCGGGTCTCTCTTTAACAGATGATGTGAATGCATGGGAGGGCTGTGGGATCCAGAGCTGGGGAGTGCATTTAACCTGTTAGCCCTGCTTCAATTCCAAAATAGACGTCCAGACAACTAGCCTTTAAATCTGCTTATGGGACATGGGTTTTGGTCTTTTGTTATTGTTGTTGTTCCCTGGGTGGGCGACTAGGCAGAAGAACAGATGCTGACCCCCGCGGAGTGTCTGCTGTGTGTTAGGAGTCGCCATCACTCACAGCCTTAATTGTCTATGTCATACTATGTTCTCTCAAGTGCGAATTGAAGAACTTAGAGACGCGTGCCTTCTGGGAAGCAGATGTGATTGACGTCTTCAGACACTTGGAAGCCTGACGCTGAAGTCAGCTTTAGGCTGTGTGGCAGCAGAGTTCGGGGGTAGGACCTGGGAGGATCAGGAGCCTGGTACAGTGTGGTTCTGAAATGTCCCCATAGATCCTGTGTTAAAGGTCCGGTCTGCAGCTGTAGCACCGTTGGTACACCTGAAACTTTAAGAGGCGGAGCTTCCTGGGAGGAAGTCAGAGGACCAGGGTGGGGTGTTCCCAAAGGGGATTGTGGGATGCTGCTCTTTCTCATATCAGCCGTGAAATGAGAAGGCTTTCTCGGCCATCTTTTCCGCTAGAATGTGCCAGCTCAACACAGGCCCAAGGGCAACAGAGTCAGCTGACTGTGGAGTGAGACGTACAAAATGGAGAGCCCAAATAAACTCTCTTCGTTTGATTTTTGAGATTTATTATTGTGTGCGTGCATGCATGTGTGTGTGTGTGCGAGCGCGCGTGTGTGTTCATACACATGTACACTCTTGCTTGTGGAAGTTCCTAGAAGCCAGAGAGAGCATCAAATCTCCTGGAGATGGAGTTATAGGCAGTTGTGAGCCATCCCATATGGATGCTGGTCCAGAAATAACTGCCCTTATTCTCTGAACCATCTTTCTAGTCCACACACAACCATTCCTTCACTGGCATTAGAGCCTGCTTCCTCAGGATTCCAGCATATACTAAAGACCAGCTAAGACACCCAGCCTCATGGACTGAACAACTACTGGATTCTTGGACCTTCCATCATAGGCAGCCATTGCTGGACTGACTGGATCAGAGCCTTAAGTCACTCTGGCCAAGCAGTGGTGGTACCCTTAATCCCAGCACTTGAGAAATAGAGGCAGGTAGGTCTCTGTGAGCTTGAGGCCAGCCTGGTCTGCAGAGCTAGTTCCATGACCGCCAGGGCTACAGTCAAAGAAACCAAACAAAAAACAAACAAACAAAACCAAGTCGTCCTATAAGTTCTCTTATTCTAGAGAACCCTGACTAATACACCAGTTTCATGTCAGGTCATCAAGGATCTCAAGTTGTTTCTGGCCTTTGGTCAGGTCAGCGTTCTTTGATGTCTTTCTTCCCAGCCTCTCACCACAGTGGAGACAGGAGAGAAGGTCATCTTCATTCCTTTCTCTTGCCATATCATTTTCCATAATCCATGTCCATTTTTAACTTTTGTGAAGCAAAATTGAGCCTGAAAGGATGCACAAAATTGGCTGCAATAGTGACAGGCAAAAAGGAGAGCAATTCTCCTCCATTGTCACAGCCAGCTGCTGCATAGCGGCCTGGCCAATGGGCAGAAGGGTCAGGAATTCTGCTAGGGAATAACTACCCAGTTGTTCGGATCCCCAGAATCTATATAACAGTCAGCTGGTGGACACCTGTCTTAGCTAGGGTTTCTCTTGCTGTGAGGAGACACCATGGCCACACAGCTCTTATAAAGGAAAACATTGAATTGGGGCTGGCTCACAGTCAGAGGTTTAGTCCATTATCATCATGGCAGGGAGCATGGCGGCATGCAGGCAGACATACTATTAGAGAAGGAGCCCATATCAGCAGGCGGAAGGAAAAGAGAGACACTGGGCTTGGCTTGAGCATTTGAAACCCCAAAGCACATCCCCAGTGACACCCTTCTCCAACGAGGCCACACCTCCTAATGCTACTCCCTAAGCACTCAAACAGAGTCTGTGGGGGCAATTCTTATTCAAACCACCACAGCAACATTGCTCTCCAGGAATCCTAGCTCAGGGCAATGGAGGCAGAGGATTCCTGGAGCAAGCTAGCCTACCAGTCTAGCAGAACAGCAAGCTCCAGATTCAGCAAGAGATCCTGTCGCATTACATAAAGCGAAGAGCAATCAGTGGCAGCTTCCATATTCATGTACACACGTATGTATCCCCACACATGCAAACACATGTGCACACATGTGTGCACACAACACACACACATACTTACACAAAAAGGAAACATTTCTAGGTTTAATGATGCAGTTGTGCTTTCGTTTTTTTTTTTTTTTGTATTTGTATTTTCAACACAGTTAGCTACCTAATTGCATGACTAAGCTTTTATATGTCTTTGCACATGGAAGTAATTAGGTCAGAATTAAAGTTTGAAGAGCCCTCTACTGACTTCCATTTCCTTTAGGTATAGACAACATATATTGAAAATAATATGATGTTAGACAATTGTTTGTCAAATGAACTATGTACAAGCAATACCTAAAGGATAAGCTTTCATTTGCTCAACCAAAATATAAAGATAATAAGCACTGTGGATAAATATGGGGAGTGGGGAGACATGGGGAAGATGGCTGGGGACGTAGCCCAGTGGTAGAGTATTTGCTTAGAATACCTGAGGCCTTGAATCCATCCCCCTCCCCGCTTACACACACAAACACACACACGCATTGTGAAAGAGGTATTCTCCATTGATCCAAGTAACATCCAGAGACCCTCATTCACAAGCTTAAAAAGCTCAGGTCGAGTCCACAAAGTCCACAGCCACTGAGCACAGGACAACTGTTCCATCATCTTATTATGGAGGAGCAGAGGCCGCAATCTGGTCTCTGAGCACATGCTGAGCCTGCCAGATTTCAGATCAATTTCATAATGGCCAGCGTTAATGTATTGGCATGGAGAGTCAAGAAACAAATTCCTTTTATAGAACATGTTCTAGCTCCGGGGGATACTGCAGACTGGCTTCGAATTACAGTCTGGCTTTTCCATCTTGAGGATCTGATAAGCAGTTTTTAAGCCACTCTGTTTTTTTCAAGATGACCTGCAAATTTAAATAAATGATAGTAGTGATGGCCACCCCCAAGTGCAGGCATGCATACTGCCATGGTACTTTGCGTACTTGAAAGTGGAGGAAATAATACATATAATTTTTAAGAGATTTGGGGTTGGAGGGATGGCTCAGTAGTAAAGTGAACTCACTATTCTTTTTTTTTAAGATTTTTATGTGCACTGGTGTTTTGCCTGCATGCATGTCTGTGTGAAGGTGTCAGATCCCCTGGAACTGTAGTTACAGACAGTTATAGGCTGCCATGTGGTTACTGGGAATTGAACCCAGGTCCTCTGGAAGAACAACCAGTGCTCTTAACTTCTGAGTCATCTGTCCAGCCCCCTACTCACTGCTCTTAAAGAGTGCCCATGTGGCAGCCGGGTTTCTGGGCCTATGGGTACACACCACCAGGCCTGGCTTCGGTGGTATCTGTCTCTGAAGGGCGGTCTCAGAATGTCAACTATATTGAAAAGTCTTGGGGTAATTCTAAACTGACAATCAAACCTCCTATTTACTAACGTGTATTTGTTTTTATTTTACATGTATGTGTGAGGACTTTTGTGTACGTGTGTGTACATGTACATGCCTGATGCTAACAGAAGCCAGAAGAGGGTGTTGAATCTTCAGGGACTGGAGCTCCAGTTGGCACATCCTTGTAACATGTAACATAGTGAGGCCTTGTCACACAAAGCTGGAATCCCAAGTACTCAAGAGGCAGAGAGACAGGAGGATCACTTCTAGTTTGAGGTCCGCTTGGTTCGCACAGTAAGTTCTGGGCCTGCCAGGGCTGTAAGCAAAGCTTTGTTTCAGAAACTAGCAAGCCTAGGATGGTAGCGCACGCCTTTAATCCCAGGACTCGGGAGGCAGAAGCAGGCAGATCTCTGTGAGTTCGAGCCCAGCCTGGTCTACACAGTTCCTAGACAGCCAGGGTTACAGAGAGTGCCCCTGACTCAACATCTTCCCCCAAAATAACCAAAATGGCAAGAAAGGTGATTCCAGAGGAGCTGAGGAGAGAAAGCAGAGAGCATGATCAGAATACAATGTATGCATGTTTGAAATTCTCAAAACGTCAATTTAAAAAATTATATTTAAACATTTTCTGTTGCGTTTTTAAATATATGAAGGTAAAAAGCGAAATGTGTGCTACTGTTGTGTACACACATGTGACTTTTTTTTCTTTTGGTGACCCTGGGGCTGACCCTATAGCCTCACACATGCTAGACAAGCTCTTACCAAGTACCTACATCCTCAACACTCCGAATTTTTCATTCTCAGATGGGTTCTGGCAAAATTGCCTAAACTGGCCTTGAATTTTCTAGTCCAGGCAGGCCTTGTATTTTGAATTTTTTATTATTATTTTACATCATGTGTGTGCATGTTTTGCCTGCATGCATATCTTCGTACCACGTGTGTACAGTGCCTGTGGAGTCCAGAAGAGGGCAATGGATCCCGTGGAACTGGAGTAACAAAGGTTGGGAGTTGCCATATGGGTGCAGGGAAGAGAACCCATGTCCTCTGGAGGAGCAGCCAGTGCTCTTACTGCTGAGCATCTCTCCAGCCCCCAGTGCTTTGATTCGCATTCCTCCTGATGCTACCTCTCGAGTTCCTGGGATTACAGGACTTGCAGCAGAGCCCACTCTATCTGTGTGACTTTTACAGAGATACACAGGCACATAACACACATGCACTAGCCCAACCCTTAAATTTGCTTGCAACATCCCTGAAATTGCATAGACGAAATAGCAATACCCCACCATCATCTCACTGAAGAAAACGTCAGGGATAGCTAAAGCAAGAAGAAAAGAGATCCTCCCTCCCCTGCCCCCAAGGTCTTTTGAAACAAGGTTTCTTTGTGTAACTCCGGCTGTCCTGGAACTTTCTCTGTAGACAAGGATAGCCTCAAACACAGAGATCCATAGGCCTCTGCCTCCTGAGTACTGGGATTAAAGGTGTGTGCCTCACCACCCAATTATTATTATTATTGTTTGTTTTTATGATACTGGCGACTGAAGCCAGAGCCTTGTAGAACCAAAACACTCTACCAGTGAACCACATCTCCAGCCCCTGTTTTGTTCTAAGGATTTTTGTTTGTTTTGTGGTTTTGGTTTTTGAAATAAAACCTTACTCTCTAAAAGTCGCTCTATAGCCCTTGCTAACTTCAAACTCACAGCAATCCTCCTGCCCCAGTTCCCTGAGTGGTGGGGTTCCAGGTATGAGCCATCCTACCTGGTTGATAAACTTCCTTTTCACTATGAATTCTAAGGTTTCTTTTGGACTGTTGTGCTGTGATCATTACCCAGACCCCCTGCGGCGGAGCATCTTGATCATCAACTGGACAGGATTTAGGATCACCTGAGAGACATATCTCTGTCTATCAGTGTGTTCTCAGAAAAGCTTAGCTGAGAGGCGAGCCCACCCTATATGTGGGCAGCATTACCCCATGGCTGGGGTCTGCCCTGAACAAAGGACAAAGGCAGCTGAATACAAACATTTGTCTCTGTTCTGAGGACACAGCGTGACGAGCTCCTCACACTGCTGCTGCCACACCTCCCATCTTTAAGTGGCTGTCCCCAGGAGTTCTTGTCACAGCAATTAGACACATAACTAACAGACACGAATGTTTAAGGTAAAATACAAGTAGCACAAATGTCTAGCATGCCAGGACTGAGCGTCAGTTAAATGGATGGGACACTATCTTCCGAAAGAGAAAAGGGTGAGTTAAGCCCACCGCCACCAGCACCGACAAAGTGAACAAGAATTCATCTCCTATAAGGAGGGGTAAGAGCCTTCTTTAAAGAGAGCAAAGACAATGCATAGAGTAAGGCCCTCCTCTGTGGGCATTTCAGTGCTCCAGGGAGAAGAAAGTCCTCAAGATGGGACACAAAGAGTGACAGTTCGCTACAAATGAAGGGTCTTTAAAGCCCTTTCAGACAGACTTACGTTACGTAGATTACAGGGTTACATAGACTTAAGAGCGGACGAATGGATAAAAATACATAATGTCCAGGAGAGAGCATGCTGATTGGTTGTCTGGTGCCAGATGGTCAGCCTTGAAAACAACATGAGTAACATTATACAGACTGAGTAGCACTCTAGGAGTGTGTAGGTGTACATACACACAGGCTTAGATGCATGGGATGACAGGCAATGAAAAAGAGGCCGTGAATGTAAAGGAGGGCAGGAGGGGTATGTGGGCAGTTACAAAGGGAAGAGAGGGGAAGGAGAAGTGGTGTGATTATGTTATTATAATCTCAAAAATAATAAATATTTTTAATGTTTTAAACTTAATTTTTTAATTATTTTTATTTTTAAGTCTTTTTTAAATATTTATTTATTATGTATACAATATTCTGTTTGCATGTATGCCTGCAGGTCAAAAGAGGGCATGAGACCTCATTACAGATGGTTGTGGGCCACCATGTGGTTGCTGGGAATTGAACTCAGGACCTTTGGAAGAGCAGGTAATGAATGCTCTTAACCGCTGAGCCATCTCTCCAGCCCTTTATTTTTTAACCAATCTAAATGTTTTCAAATATAAACATTGGGATTTTACTCAACTATAAAAAAGAATGAAATTTGGCATTTGCAATAAGGTGTATAGAACCAGCGACATTACATTAAAAACAAGCTAGACTCAGAAAGAGACAAAAACACAGAGTGGAGACCATTTGAGAGGACAAAGGCCACCAGCAAGAAGGAAGGAAGGGACAAGGGAGGGCAGCGGGGCAGTGGATAGAGGGGACAAGGGAGGGCAGCGGGGCAGTGAATAAAAACAGAACAAAGTATAGTGAGGTCTATGTATGTGAAGATGTCACAGTGACATCTGAGTCTTTATATGCCAATCAAAAATCACTGTTAAAAAGCCACAGCACTAATCCCCCCCCCTTTTTATCTATTGAACTTATTTGTCATTAGCGGGTTGTGGGTGGCATGGCAGGATCTCACTTGATAGCCCAGGTTCTAGCCTAGGGTCCTGCTGCCTTATCCTTCCAAGAACTGGCATCGACATCCCTGTGTCTCCCTACCTGGCTGATAGACTCAGCTCAGTCCTAGCAGTGCACAGGCAGCCACGATCAGAGCTCCATCTTGAAAGACAGGCCGTGTGGCATGAAGCAGCCTTTCCAAGTTGGCCATTAAGGATATTAATTTTGCTTTATTGTTTACAGGAAATGTTTACAGCTAAGGCCAGTCTGGCATCTCTAAGCAAAGTAATAGGAAACCACAGCCCGGGCCTCTGTGTTTCTTTGCAAGGAAACGAACAAGATGCAGGAAGGCCATGTGTCCCCTCTGCAAGGAAATGAACAAGATGCAGGAAAGCCATGTATCCCCTTTGCAAGAAAATGAACAAGATGCAGGCAGGCCATGTGTCCCCTCTGCAAGGAAATGGACAAGATGCAGGCAGGCCATGTGTCCCCTCTGCAAGGAAATGAACAAGATGCAGGAAGGCCATGTGTCCCCTCTGCAAGAAAACGAACAAGATGCAGGCAGGCCATGTGTCCCCTCTGCAAGGAAACGAACAAGATGCAGGCAGGCCATGTGTCCCCTCTGCAAGGAAACGGACAAGATGCAGGCAGGCCATGTGTCCCCTCTGCAAGGAAACAAACAAGATACGGGCAGGCCATGTGTCCCTCCATCTCCATATCCACGGCAGAGTGGCTTCACAGGCATCAGATGGCAAGGCGATGTGTCCTGGAGAACACGTGCTAGCTAGTTTTATGTCAGCTTGACACAAGTTAGAGTCACTGAGAGGAGGGAGCCTCAACTGAGAAAATGGCTACATAAGATTGGGCTGTAGGCAAGCTTGTGGGGCATTTTCATAACTAAAGTTTGATGGGGACTGGAAAGTTGGCTCAGCAGTTAAGAGCACCAGCTGTTCTTCCAAAGCCACCAGGGTTCAATTCCCAGCACCCACATGGCAGCTCACAACTATGTGTAAGTCCAGTTCCAGGGGACATGTATGTTCACATAGACATACATGCAGGCAGAACACCAATGCACGGGAAAAATAAATAAATAAATCTTAAAAAAAAAGTTGTGTATAAGCTGGATGTGGTGGCATACGCCTTTAATCTCAGCGCTTGGGAGGCGAAGGCAGGTGGATCGCTTGTGAGTTCAAGGCTAGCCTGATCTACAATGCAAGTTCCAGAACAGCAAAAGATACACAGAGAAATGCTGTCTCAAAAAAAAGAAAAGAAAAAAGAGTTGTGCATATAACTATTGACAGCACGCTTCTGCAAACCCTGCCTGTGCTACTCTTATTGACAGCTGTGAAACACTGGTATACGCAAATGAGAATAAAGCAGCACACTGGCTTCAGAGTCTTTCTGTTGTTAGTATTGTTCCTCTCTTGCTTCTGTACTATTGCCTATTCCCACATCCTTACCTCATGCTTCCTTATTCTCTCCTGTAAACTAGTCCATTTCCAGCTACCTATTAAAATCCTATCATCCATCACGGCCCATTCCAAATCCCAGCTCATTTCTTCAACTTCCCATGAGCATCTGAATCACATGAGATACATCTGAGCTCTAAGACATTAACTGCACACAAAACCCACATGCAGAGAGAGAGAGAGAGGAGAGCGAGAGACAAGGGAGAAATCGCCCTCTATATTCTCAGCTTCTATAGTTGACTGAAAGCATTTGATAGCAGTGTGTGCGATCTGAACATACACAGAATTTTAATGTCACCTAAACAAGTCAGCGCAACCACTTCCACAGTGTTTCCAGTGCACTGGGTGATTTAAGTAACACAGGGAAGGTTCAAAGCCTTCAGGACTTTGCTACACCATTGCACATGAGACTTGAACATGTTTTCAACATCTGCAGGAGGGTCCTGGAAGTAATTCCCTGAGTATACTGAGGGAGAGTTATATATATTCACATGCACATGTATATACATAGATGGATGGATGAATGTAACTTAATGTGGCAATTAAGCATGACAATTAATTCAGTGTGACTTTAAAAAATAAAAAAAAATCCAACGTTTGGGAAGTTGAGGAAGGAAGATAGCCATAAATTTGAGGCTAGCCTGAACTAAAGAATGAACCCTGTCTCAAGAAGAAGAGGAGGGAAAGAAGGGGGAAAGCAAGGAAAGGAAAAAGGAGGAAGGTGAAGAACAGGAGGAAAGGAAGAGCAGGAGGTGAAGGGGTAGCAGGAGGAGGAGGAGGAGCAGGAGCAGAAAGAACAGGAGGAGGAGGAGCAAGAGGAGGAGCAGGAACAGGAGGAGGAACAGGAAGAGGAGGAGGAGCAGGAAAAAGAGCAGGAGTTAATGACTATAACAGGCAATTGAGCATGACAATTAAGATCACAGCTCTGGGGTCCTGCTTTGAAGCTGTGTGACACTGGGGAATTGGCTTAACCTCTCTAAGCCTGAATTAGAGCACTCAGTTTAAGAACTGAGGAACTCCCAGTTCCCCACCGCGTTCATTGAACACTTACTAAAGCAGCCTGTGCCGGTCCCTGGAGAGAAAGATGAAGGAGAGAGCTCACCTGCAGGCAGGGGTCCTGCTTCCAGTCTAAATAGGGCTGCAGTCACCGTGGACTAACCAGCTGAATGAACATCTGGTGCTGGAAACAAAACTGGAGCTCTGCCACTGAGCTGTCCCTGGTCCAAAGACAGCACCATGGTGGTGTCTTCCCAGAACCTTTTCGTGGAAGTGGGAACTTATTAATTAACATCTAGTGTGTGGGTACTGTGGAATATTTTGTGAAGCCTAGACCCTCAATTTGTAATTATTTTAAGTGTTTATGCCAAGTAATTTAACATGAACGTTTTCCTTGGCTGATTAAGTACATTAGTAAAAATAAATTCACTTTTTCCCAAAAGATTTCTTATTTTTATTGTATGTGTATGCATGTTTGCCTGCATGTAAGTGTGTACATGAAGTTGATGTGGGGGTTGGAAGAGTGTGGTATCCTCTGGAACCCACAGTTCCAGAGTTAGAGTTGTGAGCTGCCATGTAAGACAGTGAACCAGGGAGCTATGGAATCTTAATTAAGATATGTTACACTCATTTATGCTGTGGAACATTTGTTTAATGATGCAAAGATGTGTTGCATTCTTTTATGCTGCATTTGTTTAACTCTGTGAAGCTGTGTTACTTTGCCTGCTTAAAACACCTGATTGGTCTAATAAAGACTTGCTGAACTGCTAATAGCTAGGCAGGAGAGAGAAATAGGTAGGGCTGACAGGCAGAGAAAAGAAATAGAAGAATGAGAGAGGGGGGATCAAGAAAAAAAAGGAGCAAACGCCAGGGCCCAGCCACCCAGCCGCATAGCCCCACAGCCGCATAGCCCCACAGCCGCACAGCCGCACAGCCGCACAGCCATCCAGCCACATAGCCGCACAGCCATCCAGCCGCACAGCCGCACAGCCACCCAGCCACACAGCCGCACAGCCACCCAGCCGCACAACCCCACAGCCGCACAGCCACCCAGCCGCACAGCCCCACAGACGCACAGCCACACAGCCACATAGCCCCACAGCCGCACAGCCCCACAGCCGCACAGCCGCACAGCCAGCCATGGAGTAAGAAGGAAAGAAAGGTATGTAGAATAGAGAAAGATAAAATCCCAAAGGCAAAAGGTAGATGGGATAATTTAAGAAAGGCTGGCTAGAAATAAGCCAAGTTAAGGCCTGGCATTCATAAGAGAGACTAAGACTCTGTGTGTTAGAGCAAAGAGTAAAAAAAAAAAAAAAAAAAAAAAAAAAAAAACAGCTACATCATGGTCTTCTAACAAGAACAGCAGGAGCTCTTAACCATTGAGCCACCCCTAGCCCAGAGGTTCTCAACTGGTGAGTCAAAACTCCTTTAGGGACCCCATAACCAGTATCCTGCATATCAGATATTTACATTATGATTCACAACAGTAGCCAAACGACAGTTATGAAGTAGTGACTAAGTATTTTTACGGTTGGGGGTCACCACAACACAAGGGTCACAGCAGTGGAAAGGGCTACAGCATTAGGAAGGCTGAGAACCACGCCTCTAGCTTTAGACAAACCTCTAGGTTACAGCGTGTGCCAGGCTCCAGTCACAGTCCCTCACAAAAACCTCACTGTGCATTCTCCATTTTCAATGCCATTAATTCGTACTCCAGAAATAGAAAGCACAAAAATAAGAAACAGCTGAATACAAAGCCACCTCAAAACATCCTTTGGATTGTTTTAACAAATTTATTTCTAAAAATAAAAATCCTAATGTAGCTGAGCATGGTAGCACATACTTCTAATCCAGCATTTAAGAAGTTGAGACAAGACTGAAATTTGGAAGCCATCCTGGGCTACATAGTAAGGCCTTGTCTCGAACATAAAAACTCTCTTTGTGTTTCTGTGCTTTGTCTGCTCTGTCATGACAACAACCTACAGCAGTGGCGCACGCCTTTAATCCCAGCACTCAGGAGGCAGAAGCAGGAAGATCTCTGTGAGTTTAAACCTGATCTACAGAACAAGTTCCAGGACATCCAGGACTGTTACACAGAGAAAGCCTGTCCAAAAAAAAAAAAAAACACACAAAAAGAAAGAAATGAGAGGCCATATGATTCTAGCCAAGGCCAGGACCTTGCCAATGTCTGAGCAGAAATTAGCCAAGATTGATGCAGATCCACATAAATGGTTCACAGCAGTGTGGGACCTCTCCTCACATTGTCAGACTCTCCAGCAGCAGCAGACAGGAAGGCAAAAACTCACCAACTGCATGAGCAAAATGACAACTCACTGTTAAGGTGCTGTAGTGTATAGAAGGTTAAGTCACGAGGCTCAAGACTTCAAGATGGAGGCTGGAGAGACAGCAGGACAGTTAAGGACACTTGCCGCTCTTGCAGAAGACATAGGTTCGGTTTCTAGCACCCACATGGTGGCTCATAACTGTCTGCACACCAGTTCCAGGAGAGTCCAATGCCCTCTTCAGCCCCCTGTGGGCACTGCATGCACATGGTGCACGTACTCATATACAGGCAGAACAGTCATACTCACAAAATAAAAAATTATTAAAAAGGCTTATCAGGTGAGCGCACCTACTGCCAAGGCTGGCAACCTGAGTTTGATCCCTGGAACCTATGTGGTAGAAGAAGAGAAGCTACTCCTCGATGTCTTCTGACCTCAACACATGCATCCCATTCACAGACATACACAAGGTTAATTCATCAACTTTTATGAGTGCATATGTCTGAGTTACTTTTTACTTGCTGTGAAGAGACACCACAACCAAGGCAACTTATAAAAGAAAGCATTTAACTGGGGACTTGCTTACAGTTTTAGAGGGTGAATCCGCAGCCATCGTGGAAGGGAGCGTGATAGTGTGCAGGCAGGCCTGGTGCCGGAGAAGTAGTTGAGAGCTTACATTTTATCCACAAATTGGAGGCAGAGAAAGAGACTGGACTTGGCATGGGCTTTTGGAACCTCAAAGTCCACCCCTAGTAACACACCATCTCCAACATGGTCATACCTCCTGATCCTTCCCAAACAGTTCCAATAATAACTAGGGACCAAGCCTTCAAATACATGAAACTGTTGGGAGCCATTCTCATTCAAACAACCACAGAATATGTAACATGAGGGCCTGCTTGTTGGGGTTTCTATACTGCCTGGTTCCTACAGCTGGCAAGTCCCAAAGAAAAATCACACAGAGAATATGCATTAGGTTATAAACTGATTGGCCCATTAACTCAGGCTAAGTATTAGTTCTTATAAGTTATATTAACCCATTATTCTTATCTATGTCAGCAGGGCAGGTCACGTCCTGCTTCTTCGGTGGTCTGGGCAGGAGTGCCAAGGGAGCTTCCTGCTTCCCAGAATACTCCTGTTCTCATTGCCTCACCTCTACTTCCTGTCTGGTTTACCGCCTCTACTTCCTGCCTGGCTACCAACCAATCAGCGTTTATTTAAGGTATGATTGACAGGATACAGACAAATCTCCTGCACCAGAATATATTTACTAAATCAATATTCAACAAATATTTGAATATTATTAATATACTAAGTGCTCAAAAAGTAAGCTTGGAGTTGGGGACTATGGTAGTTTGAATGTAACTGACCCCCATAAGCTCATAGGGAGTGACACTCTTAGGAGGTGTGGCCTTGCTGGAGTAGGTGTTAGTTTTCTTAGAAGTATGTCACCGTGGAGGCAGGCCTAGAGGTTTCATGTACGCTCAAGTACCCAGTATCTCAGGCCACTTCCTGTTGCCTTCTGATCAAAATGTAGAACTCTCAGCTCTTTCTCCAGCACCATTTCTGCCTGCATGCCACCATGTACTACCATGGTGATAATGGACTAAACCTCTGAACTGTAAGCCACCACCTCAAATGTTTTTCTTTATAAGAGTTGGCGTGGTCATGGTGTCTCTTCACAGCAATAGAAACGCTAAGCAGAAACAAATTTGAAGATTCCAGTTAACAGTTCCTAGTTAACAGGAGTTTTGCTCAAGTTAAATCATATCAGAAAAAAAAAACAATTTTTAAAATTGATTATTCCATCTATGTTTATGAGAATAATATTAAAAAAGATTTCCTCATAATTACAGAGGTCAACCTTCCTCCCAACAGTAAAGAAAGATGCCAGATTGCAATTCAGCAGCATCTTTTTCTACCTAGCAACCAATAAACAATGGAAAAAGCTTTTTGTCATTGGCAAGTCTCTATTTAGCTATTTGGCAACAGGCATGAAGACACTGGTCTTAATTTTAGCTGCTGGCTCTTCATTTTAGCACAATGATGGGAATGAATGTACTTTTTTTTTTTTTGAGCTCTCTTGTCTCCCAGGCAGGCTTTCAACTAGCTATATAGAATAGGATGACCTTGAATTTCTGATCCTTTCACCTCGATCTCTCAAGTACTATGATTACAGATGTATGCTAACACATCCCACAAGTTTGGGGTGCCAGCCCCAAGGTTTGCCCAGCTCTGGGGATTAAACCCAGGCCTTTGAGAACGGTAGGCCAGCACTCTGTCATCTGAGCCACATCCCCAGTCCAAGAATGTAACCTTTTAGAGGGCGCTGTGCATCTAATGACTGTGAATTCCACTGAAGGGTTTATAACAGACAAATGAAGGAAAGGCAGACAGTACCTTCAAGATACCCTTAGCACTTTAACTCAGAGATAGCTGCAGTTGTACTAGTACCTGAACTGTAACACAGGACAAGGGTTTTTAAAGGCAATGACAGGCCTAAAGAGGTGGCTCAAAAGTTAAAATCACTGGCTACTCTTCCAGAGGATCCAGATTCCCATCCTAGCCCCTACAGGGAGACTCACAATCATCTGCAGCTCCAGTTGTAGGAGATCTGGCACCTTCTTCTGGCTTCTGCAGGCATTGCATATACTCAATGCCCAGACATACATACAGGGAAAACACCTGTGTATATAAACTAATAAAATTTAAAAATTCCTTGCCTTCATATTTTGCTATAAAACAACATGGGCTCATCTCTGATAACTAGTGGGAAAGGAACTCAATTTCTCACATACCTCAAAGTGACATGGAGCTAACACTAACCTTAAACACTTTCTACACAATTGTGTTGGTTCATGCTTGTAACCTCAGCACGCAGGCTGATGCAGAGGACCACCGTGAATTCAAGTCTAGCCCGGACTACCCAGAAAGGCCCTGTCTAAAAATTAGTAACAATAATCAATGTCCTTAGCACAGTTCTTTGTAAGAGCAATACAATTTTATTGGTTTTCTGCAAACCCCTCCAACAACTTTCTATCCTGCTAATATGATTCATACAAGAAGCTTGGCCACAAAGTGATTTCTCGCTTGTCCAAGGTCAGCGTGAGTTCTCAACAAGTTCAGGAACTAAGGCCAGGTTTCCAGCCCTTTCCAGCTGGCTCATTCATCCCCACATATAGAAAACATTTCTTCCCTCACTCATTGCTTACACTATTCTATTACCACACTGTACCCCCACTGAAAATAGAATCTCCCCACCACAGCCAGAGGCTCTGCCCTTCACTACCAGGCAGAGGGAGAGTTTCAGATAGGTACCAATAAGGATAGGCTTCTCTGTAGAAATCATAAAATTACCACTGCCAGATTTACCTTGAGTTATACAAGACATCTAGTTAGAGCTGAAGTCCAGGTAAACAAAACTGGTTATTGAGCGGAAGTAGAACCCATGCAATATTTGGGGCATGTATATATTAACCATATATTTCTTGGTTTGGGTGGAGGTTTGGGGTTTTGGTTTAGGCTGAATCTTAAGGTTGTTATAGTTGAGATAATCTCACTATACAGCCCTGACTAGCCTGGAACTCCCTTACATAGACCTCAGACTCACAGAGATCCACCTGCCTCTGCCTCCAAGGCACTGAGATTAAAGATATACATCACCAGGCCCAGCGTATCAGTCATATAGTGACTAATTGCCCTTCCTTGTATCTAGAGGCCCACCCAGCCCCATTTCTACACCAGTAAACACAGATTTGAATACCAGGAAACTCACCCAGAACATGAAAGTCACTCAGAGATACGTTTCCTTCCAAAACATGGGAAGGAAGGCAACCCCCAAATGTGCTATGTAAAATGGTGCCCCCAGAGAGTTAGGCTTCTTGGTATTCTGTTTGTTATTGGAGAAGGAAGAATGGTAGTGGAATGCTACCTATTTAAGCATCCGTGTGCATGTGTGGGTGTGGGTAGGTGTATGTCCTTGTGTGTGCTTGTGTGTGTGGAGGTTGGATTCAACCATGAGAATGATGCTAGGACTGGATGGCCATTGCGTTCCAGAAATCAACCTCTCTCTGTCTCTTTCTCTCTTTCTGTCTCTCTGTCTCTCTCTCTGTTTCTCTCTCTCTCTCTCTCTCTCTCTCTCTCTCTCTCTCTCTCTCTCTCTCTCTCCTTTTCCATCACCGGGATTACCAGTGCATACCACCACACTCGGTTTCTTTACACGGGTCCTAGGGTCACACCCAGGTCCTCATGTTACCCAGTAAGTAGTTTACTGACTGATTCATCTCTCAACATTCTTTGATATTTTATGGGATTTTGGGGGGGAGAAGGGCAAAAACTGGATGCAGTGGTATAAGCCCATATAGGCCCAGTTGCTTGGAGACTGAACGAGAAAGAGCAGTTAAGTTCATGAATTCAGAGCTAGCTTGGGCAACATACCAAAACCCTTCCCCACTTCTTAAAATAATTTTTAAATTAACTTATGCTTATCAGTTGCCTTTTTTCCAATTACCAAAAAAAAATGTGAAAACTTCAAAGATAGTTACAGTGATGACTCCCATCCTACCTTGTATAATGTGGCCACGAGATACTTTTTGTGTCCCTTTGCCCCTTAATTTGATTAGACTGTCACTGCTGCCCAATAGAAGCCCCACCAAACTCTCAAGACTAACCTAGAGTAGGCAATCCAAGGAGCTGGAGAGTGGTTAAAGACCCTGGGTGCTCTTCCAGGGGACTCAGATTCCAGCACTATATGGTGGGCTGCAGCATCTGCAACTCCAGTCACAGAGGATAGACAGCCTCTTCTGGCCTCTGTGGGTACTGGCTAGCACATGGCACATGCAGACAAAACACCCATACATACTAGATAAATAAATAATGAGTAAGGACAGAGATAAATAGATTTTTTTTTTCTTGAAAGAGGAGGAAAAAGAAAACCCCTGAAAGCTTTGCTGGGTGGAAAGACCTGTGTATATTTTTAGTACAAGTTCTCGTTTCATTGCTGGATGCCGAGGATAAACCCAGGGCCTCGTGCATGTCAGGTAAGCACTGTACCACTGAGCTGCACCCCCAACCCTGGCCTGCCATACAAACTCCCCCCCACCGCAACAGAAGCGAATATTCTTTCCCCTAGAGGGTAAGTCTTTTCTTTTCTGCTAATGACAGTGATGAGAGCTCATGTTTTCGCATTGTCCTGGCAGCAAACCCTCTCTGTGTGTGCACACTCATGCAGAGGCCAGAGGTTAACTCCACTGTCTTCCTCAACTGCTCTCCAACTGAGTGTCTGCATCAGGGTCTCTCACAGAATCTGGAGCTTGCCAATTCTGTAAGGCTAGCTGGCCAGTAAGCCCCAGGGATTCCCCTGTCTCTGCCTCACATATATAGCCCAGGGGTCAGCGATCCTTCTGCCTCAGCTTCCAGAGTGTGCTGAGATTACAGATGTGAGCCATGACACCCACCCTAATTATATATCTTTTGGAGGAAAGTTTACTCATGCGCTTTTCATTTGTCTACTGAAATAGTCCTCCTAACCTGGCAAAATGTCCCAGAGGGTGAAGGCACTTGCCACCGAGACTGACAACCTGAATTTGATCCCCAGGACTCACATGGCAGAAGGGAAGAGCAGACCCCTGCAAGTTTCCCTCTGACCTCCACAGGAGCACCATGGTGTATGCATACCCACATACACAAAAATAAATAAACATAAAATAAATAAGTTCTCTTAGTGGTTTATGAACCCTCTCTGAATATTACTTTTGTTAATCCTCTCTCATACATGTACAAAATAAGTTTTAGGTTGTTCATTGTCGTTTACTGAATATAGTTAAGATTTACTTTATCTTTAATTATATGTGTGCGTGTGTGAGTGGGGTATGTGTGCACCCACACGTGTGTGGGCGGCAGTGGAAGCAGAGGTGTCGGGTCCCCTGGAGCTGGAGCTGCAGGCAGTTGTGAGCCATCTGACATGCATGCCAGGAACCAAACTCTGGTCCTGTGAGGAGCAGCAAGCGATTTTCCGGGTGTGCAGGCTCACGCATGCCTGCAGTCCCAGCACTAGCGAGGCTGAGCGAGGAGAATTCTGAGTTTGAAGAGAGCCTGGGGTGCACAGTGATTTCCAGATAATGGGCCTGGACTGGAGTAAGACCCTGCCTGAAGAAGAAAGAGGAGGAAGAGAGGGGGGACAATAACCTGTGAGATATTTAAACATCAGCATCATCATGAACACACATACAAACTGAGGCAGGATGTTGGCCACATTGTTTTCATCACTTTTTGTTTGTTTGTTTGTTTGTTTGTTTGTTTTACAGTCTCACTGAATAGCCAGGCTTGTCTCAAACCCATTATCCTCCTTCCTCAGCCCCTCAATGGCCTGAAATGACAGGCTTGTGTCCCCCCTCCTCCGCTTCTAAAGAAGAATGAATTGATACTGGTTATTTTATTTATCTATTTATTTATTTTATGTGCATCTGTATTTTGCCATGGGTGCCAGGTCCCCTGGAACTGAAATTATAGAAAGTTGTGAGCTGCCATGTGGGTGCTGGGAATTGAACCTGGGTCCTCTGGAAGAACAGTCAGTGCTCTTAACCACTGAGCCATCTCTCCAGCCCATTACTGGTTATTTTTGAAAACATGGCCTGGACAAGTGGTCTGAGCTAACACAAGATGATTCACCCTCCAAAGCAGTGGTTCTCAACTTCTGGGTCTTTAGCAAACCTCTACGCCCAAAAACTATTTACACATTATGATTCACAGCTAACAAAATTAGTTATGAAGTAGCAACAAAAGTATTTTCATGTTTGGGGGACACCACAACATGAGGAACTGCTTCAAGGGGTCACAGCATTCGGCAGGTTGAGAACCGCTGCTTCAAAGGCTAGAGGGGCCTATCTAAGACGAGGCCTGCAAAGGGGGTGACCAGTAAGCTGCAGCTGCTGTATCATTGGCTCATAGCTTCCACACTACTTGGGAAGGTTAAGAATTTTTCTTTCGAGCTTCTACATTTTCATCCAAATAATTTAATTTTCTCCTCAAGGTCAGGAAGACTCCACACCCTTTGGGGTGGGTGTGTCACAGCTGGGCATTAAGAACTTTTAAATGATCACTTATTGGGATAATCCATTGCTGAAAACGGATTTGGAAAGTTGGCAATGGAAGAAAATATACTCCGGCAAATGCCAGGTGACTTCCGGCATTGCCATAATGTTGCTCCTCTGGTGTGTTTTGGGCCCACATTCTGCTTATCTACCAAAACCAATCCACACTCAAAGTTTCTACTGGACTATGGTTTAGTCACATGACTTCAACCCCAAATGGGGCAAACTTAAAAGAAATAACCCTAGGACGTTCATATTTACGGCAAGGGTGTTGTTCAGAATATTCAGCATGATATAATTTGATGCCTTGTACAATACAGGAGAAACCAGACGTGCAGGCACATGCTTATAATCCCTCCTGAGGTGGAGGCAGGCGATCAGGAATTCAAGGCTTGCCTGAACTGCTGGAGACCCTGTTCCAAAAGAACGGAGAGGGCTGGGGGCTGTAGTTCCATTGGTAGAGTGCTCACCTGCTTACCTAGGACACACTCGATTCTGTGGTCTAGAATCCCAGCACTGCATAACCCAGGTGGGATTACACACACCGTAATCCCAGAACTCAAAAGCGTGCGGCCAGCCTGGACTAACCAGACTGTATCTCAAACCAATACAAAACCCTGTGAGGACAAGTCATTGGTTTCATCGGTGTTTGCTCTTCATAGCACCTGTCTTTTCTCTCTTTTCCTCTCCTCTTTTCCCATCAGCCTATAGGTGAGGCCAGTTCTGAGCAGTGAGGTTAATCCCTGGCAAATTTCATCTTTGCGTTTCCAACAGGTGAAAGGAGACCTGAGAGTTGACCTTCCGCTTTACTGTTACAGCCAAAGCAGGGTGTGTTATCCAGCTCTGGCTAACGAGCAAGTCTGATGCCCTGAGCTCATGTTTCCACGGCATGGTTACCCCGAGTGACTTCTTCCTCCCCACGCCATCTACCTCATAGCTCCTTCCTGCTCCCGGCCCCTTCTACAGAAATGGGGGGTTATGGATCCTACACTCCAGCCTTATTCTTGATGATTCCGTCCGTTTGTGACAGAGGGTGTGAGTCTCCAGGTGCTGCTTTTCCAGAAGCAGGTCACTCTGCCGCCTGCAGGACGCTCTCAGCAACAGGACAGACCCGAACCTGACTCTTCACCCGCTACCAGAAACGCCAGGTTCATGGAGACCCCGACTCCACGCGCCCGGGGGGGGGGGGGGGTTGCAAGTAACAAGTGGGAATGCTTATCTTTTCCCACAGTGAGGGAAAGGGGCCAACTTTCCTGCTCAAGAGGAAGAAAGTGCCAATTCCAGGACTCTCATTTTCCTCCTTCGGGAATCACATTACGTTGCCTGAGCTGTCATCGAAATCCTAGGCTTAAACGATGCTACTGCCTCAGTCTCCCAATTAGCTGAGCCTTCAGTTGCTGCCCTCAGCGTCCGGGAAATCAAATTGTGGGCACTATTTCTAGAAATTTCCAGCAGAGGGCACTCCGGTACAGATAGCCAAAGGGTATGTATATAAATACCAGAATGTATATGTGTGTGTGTGTGTGTGTGTGTGTGTGTGTGTGTGTGTGTGTGTGTGTGTGTGTGTGTGTGTGTGTGTGTATCTGGGATGGCAAAAAGAAAATAAAATCAAGGGTGTTTCTTACTGAAGTGGAAGGTGAGGGAGGTTGCATGGGCAAATGTACCCACGCAATCATCGTTTGAAAACGAAAAAATGTAGAAAAATGAAAGTAGACCCCTATCTATCACCATGTACAAAACTCAAGTCCAAATGGATCAAAGACCTCAACATAAAGCCAGCCACACTGAACCTTATAGAAGAGAAAGTGGGAAGTACACTTGAACGCATTGGCACAGGGAACCACTTCCTAAATAGAACCCCAGCAGCACAGACACTGAGAGAAACAATTAACAAATGGGACCTCCTGAAACTGAAAAGCTTCTGTAAAGCAA